>JAUELF010290295.1:0-10079 GCA_031471495.1 Clinocardium nuttallii | reverse complement strand
CACAATCAAATCATATTGTCCATCAGCTTAGACTAATTAGAATCTACACACATTGACACAATCTTCTATCACGTTATTGTTAGTAATATGTGAACAGTGTAGATCCTGATTAAACTGCAGATGCATAGGCTGATCTGGCTCTACATTGATGGAACAGCCAACTTTTATAATACCCATTGACGCAGCTCATGTATGATACTATTTATCTATTTATTGACTCATTAAATCATTCTCATAAACTTTAAAAAAAAAAACACCACAGAACATGCAGCGATTTTATATCTTATTGCTTGTCTTGCTTACAAACTAACTTGTTGATAGACAAGGAAACTTTGGCTTCCATCTCAGATACTTGAGAGTATGGAACCACCTTCCTTGAGGAGCGATTGCAAACTTTACTCATTCATTATTTACCAATCACGACAGCATATCACGCTGTGTTGTGTGGAGTACTGGTGCGAGAAAACCAGAAAACACATGAGTAGGTGCACTGGCCGCCGTGATATGACTGAGAAATTGTTACAAACGGCGCAAAACCCCAATCAATCAATCAAAGTTAATTTAACACCGATTGCGAGCAATATACACCAAGATCAACCTACACAGCCCAATCTTGGTTCATACGCTACTCGTATCGTATCAATATGTACATGGGAAAAGTTATCAGATCAAGATCTGCACTGTCTCACATATTGCATACACAATCTTAAGTTTATTTTACACCGGTTGTGAAACGAGCTTTTAGCTTATTTTACGTTGTGAAACGAGCTTTTAGCTTATTTTACATCGGTTGTGAAACGAGCCTTTAGCTTATTTTACATAGGTTGTGAAACGAGCTTTTAGCTTATTTTACACCGGTTGTGAAACGAGCTTTTAGCTTATTTTTACACCGGTTGTGAAACGAGCTTTTAGCTTATATTACTCACACTCGATGTCTGCTTCCTAGAGAACTTAACCAGTACTCGCACCGTTTGTGTGAACAATCCCAAAATCAGAACATGCTCATCACGGAACTCGAACCTGTGACATTTCGTACGAGAGGCCGACGCTCTACATATGCACCACTGTATTCTAATTTCTTACACAATCTTGTTTTGGTATTATGTCAATATGTGTATACTTTTTCTACATTTTGAAGAAATGCTTTTCGCTCTTCTTCAAATAAATGTGTTCAAAACTCGCTGGCTGTAGATGCGATATAATGCACCTGCTTGTGGGAAAGTGTTAAGCTATGAATGAGGGGAAGAGGTTTATTTTCTATTCCCATTCTGTCTAATAAAAAAATAATAACATTCATCTGAGCGTTTGTCCTACCTATGTTGGTGGTGAAGTGTTTCCCTTAAATTGGCGTAAATCGTGCCTACTTCCTCTGCATATCGTTTTCGCCGTAACGCCATGTCGCCATGCATATCGAATCTAGCTCGATTCGCAGACTTGAAAGCTTGTACCAGTATCTGATCATCGGCACTTGCTGAAAGTTATCGAAGAAAAAGAAATTGTAGCTTCAAACTATTTCCATGTCAATTTTAGCATATTGAATACGTAACGATGTCGTTTTACTATATAGTTCTATGTCAACTGACCCAGTTAAGAGTTAACCAATCCGCAGTTCGTGTTTCACATGGATAACACATTGTCACATGTTTATAACTCGCATTATTTCCTTATACGAAAACATATTTCTGTTATTTATTTGTTAAGTGCTTGCTGATAATTCAAACTAGCAATCTGTTGCAATTGTTTCACACATTGTCCTGTGTTATTCCAAAAATAGATGGATCAACTGTTATTAATATGTAATTAAATGATCCCCAAGAAAGTCTAGCAGAGCACCAGAAGCTCAGTCTGAAGTGACGTGTGCTGTCATGTCAATCCATGAGTTCTATACGATACATGTAATTCGTCTTTCACAATTTGGCAAACAGTATATGTGGAAAAGCAGCCAGTTGCTTAGAAAGAATGTTGTGTTGAGTACTGGTTCGAGAAAGCCAGGAAATAGATGGGTAGATAAACTGACCGCCGTGATATGCATAACAGAAAACTTACTGAAAATAACAGGCGCTAAACACCAATAACTCAACACAGAAATCTTCACAGCTATTTCAGTCTAAATTACTGAAAGTAACCGGACGTAGAACCCGAATCATTCAACACAAAGTTACAGCCATTGTAGTCTAAATTACTGAAAATGAATACCAATTAATCAACACAAAAATCTTCACCGCAATTTCAGTCAAAAGTACTGGAAATAACCCTGCGTTAAAGCCAAATCAATCCACACAAAAAACTTCAAAGCCATTTCACTCTAAATTACCGAAATAAAACCGCCCCCAATCAATCAACATAGAACACTTCAAGGCCATTTCATTCTAAATTAATGAAAATATCCCGGCGTAAACCCCAATCAATCGACACAGAAAGTTTCACATCTATATTAGTCTAAATACTGAAAATAACCCTGCGTAAAACCCCAATGAGTCAACACTAAAAACTTCACAGCTATTTCAGTCTAAATTACTAAAACAACCCGGCGCAAAACCCAATCAATCAACACGTAAACGTTCACAGCCATGATCTAAATTAATGAAAATAACTCGGCCCCAATCAATCAACACGGAAAACTCTGCAGCTATTTCAGTCTTAATTACTGAAAATAACTCGGCGTAACACCCAAATCAATCGACACAGAAAGCTTCACATCTATTTTAGTACAAAATAACCAAGCGTAAAACCCCAATAAATCCACATAGAAAACTTCACCGCTATCTCAGTCTAAATTACCGAAAACAATCCCGCGCAAAACACAAATCAATCAACACGTAAACGTTCACAGCCATGGTCTAAATTAATGAAAATAACCCGGCAACCAAACAATCAACACAGAAAGCATCAAAGCCATTTCAGTCTAAATTACGGAAAATAACACGGCGTTAAACCACAGTCAATCAACACAGAGAACTTCGCAGCCATTTCCGTCTAAATTACTGAAAATAACCCTGCGTTAAACCCAAATCATTCAACACAGAAAGCTTCACAGCCTTTCAGCATAAATCGCAAATGGCTTAATGACATTCTCTAATTTTCTTCAATTTAAATAGGACTAATTAGAACAACATCATTCACAGTAAAAGAAAGACATGGTGCCATACATAAATAAACGGTTAATGAAAAGATAATTGAGACTATGAGACTAAAATACCTTTTCGATTAAATCCACATATTCCAAGGATAATTGTACATGCAATTATTGTAAATGTATTCATGTTGTCTTGTGATATCCTCCAGTCTATTGTAACTATTATCTCCTGTAACGACCTTTATACGTGTTTGATTCAACAATAACTACGTTCTGTTAACACAAGCAGCGCTTTATATATGTGTCATTTTCATTCCGTCTTCCCTTTACCTCTTATCCCATGTGATAGACGATATATCAAACTAGAATGGGCACTTCCAAATGATGTCATAAATACCATACTCCTTCTGTTTAGACCATGACGTTATCGAATGATATTTTCAACAAATCGAATGTTTCAAAGCCCTTACTTTTGCGTAATGTATATATGTTTTGTATGTAGAAATGATATGAACATAATGCACGTGCAAGTAACGCTATAGATACATATCGTATTTAATTAGTTTCAGAAAGTCGACAATGTTGGAAATACATGTACTCTAGTCAATAAAGTATGTTACAGCGTTACAACGAAAGACTTCATAAAGAAGACAATTTGAGTAAACGTTAACGTTGTGAAAGCAATTCATATTTATAATTAGAACAAAAGAAATGATATGAAAATAAAAATATTAAAGCACAAAAGTAAAGCGTTAAATCCTACGCGTTTAACACCGTCGCGGTAAGTGCGTCATAAAACTTGTTTTTGAACTTAACGTTATAAACATAGCACGAGAGCCGTGCCTTATATACATAATTAAGAATATTAAATGAGATGTTTTCTCATTGTTGGTGTTTTTATCTTGTCAGCCAGTTTATTTCGTCGTCACACCTTATCTTAATTAAACCCTTTCCAAAATGCAGTCGTATTTTGACAAATCTGTTGAAAACAACGTGTCTTATATGAAAAGAAAATAGCTCGTAATGTGTTATATGTTTTCAACTCTTTTTAATGATCGTTCTATGAACCGTCCCGCGAGAAATCAACATTATGGGCTCTGCGTAAAAAATCGGTCCGGATCAGCTAAAGCATGTCACGCAGGCTTACCCGGATTAACACCTTTCGCCTCCTGTGGATTTTCGGCTTTAAGAATCATTATTCTATACCTCTATCCCATTGAGACGGAATGTGTCGGCCTGCGCAAGCTAATCTGGGTCAATACATTACCCAGAGGCAATGATGTTGGTTTTCTATCGGGACGGCTCCTATCTATGTATAGAAAGTTTGCATACGTTTGCCTAGATAATTTACAAACCCGTCTGTGGTATGTGTTGATTGTGGGGAAGGATTGATACACATCAGGTCCGATAATGGTGTCAATCTATTTTTGCTAATTCTTGGAACATGTACATGTATAATGCATGAGACATTTGTTGTAATTAATGGTACCTGTTATATGAAGCTATGCAAAAGGTACATGTAGCTTCCCGGGTTTGTTTTGAGAAGAACGTGTATGGAAGTCCTGCTGCACCAATCAACGCCGATTATTTTGTGTTTATATACAAAACAATAGTATAGGTTATTGACCCTGTTCTGTGAAATTATCGTTGGACCGAGTTCTTGGGTTGACGTTGCCGAGCTTGCGATGATTTCACAGTTGAGGGTCAATAGCCGTTTTAATACATACGTTTATATTGTAAACTATTTGGTTTACACGGTGTAGGTGTTTTTATTATCTAGATTTGATAAATCTGCTTCCGAAATTGAAACAAACTGTTTGTTTACATAAGTAGTCATTTGTTTCAAATACCGTTTGAAAAGTTGAATCATAACGGTGACGTTATTGTTTTATTTGACGTCACGTACAACATAGACGCGCGTGCCATGTAACAATATAATGTTTTCCGGTCAAACACGTACTGTTAGCATGATACAGTAAGAAATTGTCCGTGATCAGTATATGATAATGTAACATTACAAAGGCACGTGAGGTATTATAATGATTTTAAGGTCAGCTTTGCTTGTTTACATAAAACAAGTAGTCCCTAGCATGCTTATAATTCGGAATTTCTGCACGTCCTTATCTACGTATAGATCACTCCTTGACACCGGTTATGATCAGAAAATCATGACCACTTTCTTCAATGCAAAGTGAACGGAACAATATGAAAGTATACAATAACATACGATACATAACAAGCTTTTGTCACAAGTAAAACGACATCCCTTTATCGAGGATAAAAGTCTTGTCATAAAGAATATGAATGCCATATATGAAAGTCATATATCTGACGGGACAAGAGTCACTGGTAGATGTGTTTTGCCACAGAAAAACAGCCAGGAAGAAGACACACTATAGGCTCCCAAACCGTCAATCCGAGGGGCTGTTAATGATAAGGGTTACTCTTCATCCCCGGCAACGACTGACTTGCTGGTTTCAGGATAAACGGGCAAGCAGTACTGGTTACTAACCCATGAGGCGCCGTGATATAACTGAAAACAATGTTGAAAGCGCCGTAAAACATCAACCAATTAATTATCAAGGCAATGGCATTGTTATTGTCGGCTTTGTTGAATTGATTTGCATGTCGGTTAAAGAATAAAGCAAGTATTGCTTAACGACTAAGAATCCTTGTATCAATGTTGTCTGTATCAGTGCTCCTAAAGTCAAGGTCGTTGTGGGATCTACACTAACTGACTACGGTTGTTTTTGCAACGGTTCATCAAAAACTAATTTGACATTTACCTTGCTACAGACATTAGGGTAAGTTCAAAGATGATTTCCTCTTTATCTTTCAATTGTATATCGCGTTCGAAACAAGCACTCGATCGACGTAGCAATTTCCATATTCTAAGCAACCAGTGTTTATCAGACAGGACATCATTGTGGAGCCCATTGCGTTGTTAACTGTTACTGATTCGTCAATAGCGAATTACCTTTCACAATTTGACTCCGACAGAACAACAACTAGAACGAGGTCAACCCAGTTATCTTAGGCAAATATAACTTACTTCATGTTTTCTACACACGTCCGAGGGAGGTGCAGATTCCGGGTTACGCCATTCTAAAGTATCTTCGGTTTCCATTACACGATTAAAAATTCGTCCGCCTTCTCTTTACCGATACCGATACAGATCTCCATGTGTTATATCCACCTTACTTGTATGCATTTGAGCGTCGGAAAGAAGGGTAGGCAAGCATTTAGAGGTAATGCCTCACATTTCCTCTACGGCTAGGATATGGCGGCCGTAAGCCCTCGAAATCGCCCTAGGGCGAATCCATATATTTTACATGCCGTAGGGGTCGCCGTAGGATTAACATTTAACTTGTCTGGAAAAGTGCCAGAACGTCAGAATTCCAGGCCAAACTTGGTGTTAAATGAACCACCGGAACGAGTAGATCGAAAGTACATTCTCTTCATATCAAGATCAACCAACGAATGCAACTGCTGGCAGCATTTCTTACGTATAGGCCAGTGGGGTTTTTGTGTTTGATTTAACACGTATTTCAGGCTCTCCTGCTGAGCTATTGACGACACTTTCGGCACGTCTAGAAACGTGCCAGAACGTCGGAATTCCAGGTGTTCATCTCTGATATGAAGAGTATGCACTTTCGATTTACTTGCTCCGGCGGTTCTTTTAACACCAAATATGGCTTGGAATTCCGACGTTCTGGCACTTTTCCAGACTAGCCAAAAGTGTCTTCACGAGCGCAGAAGGCCCCAAAAATACATGTTAAATCAGACACAACCCCCCCACTGGCCTGTACGTAGGAAACGCTGCTAGCAGTCGCATTCGATGGTTTATCTTGATATGAAAAGTATGCACTTTCGACCTACTCGTTCCGGGCGTTCTTTTAATACCAAGTTTGGCCTGGAATTTGGACATTCTTGCACTTTCCGAGGCTTCTAGAAATGGTCCGCTATCGAAAATATGCAGTTTAAGTGAGAAATCGCGCAAACCATGACCGCCCCTTAACGCTGCCTGCACTCGCATTCGATGGTTCATCTTAATATGAAAGGTATTCACTTTCGATCTACACGTTCCGGCGGTTCTTTTAACACCAAGTTTGGCCTGGAATTCTGACGTTCTCGACGTAGAAATTAGACACAGCGTAGCCATGCCGTAGAGTGCACGGCGTATCTTAAATTTGTGGAGACATAAAATCCGTACGGCCTATGAAGTGATGACGCTCGGTCGCCTTATGCGTCTCTGCGGCGGCCGTAATGTTTTAAAAAATACCAAGGCAGACGCAATGTTGTCGCTAGGGGACCCTTCGCCTGTGAGCACACCGGATGTCGCAGAGACTTCCGGTGGGTTTAAAATTTATCCAAAAGTCTCATTATTGTTGACGATGCTCAGCTGAAGATTCGCGCGACCTATAAATAAATAGAATAAAGTATTTCTAACGAATGACGTCAATATGTTAAGGACATATGGATTTTTAGCTTACCTGACGGACGGAAGCTCGAGTTGTCAGCATACCGACTGTATAAGAACGCTCTTCATTCGACCATAGCGGCATTATTAATTTATATCTTTTTTTGTATATATGTACAATGCCTACAAACTGACTGAGTGCGGATGACCAGCCGAATCCCTGATCAGCCAGAGCAGCCAGAGCAGCCGATTCAGTCAGAGCAGGTTCATGCACCTGATGTAGAGGATGGGGATGAGTCAGCTCTCGAGCGCATTGTGGAGTTATATGAGGAACATCCATACTTCTACGATCTGGGAGATGAGAAGTACCGCAACACCAAGCTGAAGGAGGAGTAAATATATAGTATTCACTTTCCTCTGACACCTTCTAATGTTATTTAATTTTTATATTTGTTTGCAGTGGAGAAGAACAAGATAAGATTCGGGAACCTTGGTAGTGCCTATGGCAAGCTGAAGAACCGGTCCTGATCTGCGGGGAAGTCGGGTCAAACGGCATACATGCTGACCAGGCGACAAGCGTTGAAGCTGCGGCACTTGTCCTTTCTGGATGAGGTAATTCAGCCGCGGACCGGAGTTCGGAAGGGTAAGCTTTAACATTGAATTGTTGTGTGTCTTTATATCATCAGTCCAAGACATCACATTTATAGAAAACCGCTATTTTAATATGCATTTTCTTCCTGTCAGTCCTTGACAGAAAATTCCGAGTGTTGCATTTACCTAATATTCACCTTTCTCTGCATTGTTTCATTTGTATTAAACATTGTTCATGATGTTGCTTCATGTTGCTGGCGAGGACGATGTGGAGGGTGGAATTTGTGGCACACCACAATGAGGACGAGGACAGATGGTCTGAAGTTCGGAAGAGGGGCAGCAGTGCTGACAGCCAAGACAGCTTTTACAAGAGGAACAGGAACAGGACCGGGACCAGCATCAGCATCAGCAGAGAGAAGAATTGCACACAGAGTTCGCCCGAGATGCTGCTGGGGAACCGGAGAAAGACCGAGAAAGATAAATGAGAACGTTTTTCTATAACCTAAGCTGTACTTTGAAATGTCATGTATCAAATGTCTTTTAAAATTTGCAATGATAATAGGTTCCTATTTCATGATAACTTGTACTGTAATTTTCAGGGTCATTCTCCACCAGACATGTTTCCGCCGCAGCAGTTTCAGGACCAGCTCGAGTACCAACAACAACAGATACAGCAGCCATAGTATATGCGGCAGCAAACCTTCACGCGGTTGCAGGTAGGTTATTTGAAAGAAATAAACTGCTTAAAATCTATATATAACATAACATTTATAGAAAACCTGTATTTTAATATGCATATTTCTTGTGTTTACAGAACCAGTCACCTCAGCAGCAGCAACCGCAGTAGCAGCAAAATCCTACCCGCCTCTGTTCCTTCTCCCGTCGGTACCAGCAACATAATCGCCTGTACCTACGAAATAGCCAACGAGGGTGACGGCAACCTGGACTTGATCCCGGCACTCCGCACTCCTGCATTGGGGGACTAAACTGAGCCTCTCTGGAATCACTCAGTTGTATGATAATATAATATATCATCCGCAGTAGGTTGTGCAGTGTCACATACGCCTTGGTGATCTTGGTGGATGTCTCGGGGTGATCGTGAGGATGGTGAGGAGGCACCAGAAACGGTTTGCAGGACTGCCGAAAGCATTCTCAATCACCATCCGGGCTCGGGAACATCCGTTCATCGTGCGTGACGTTCCTGTGGGAGAAGGCTTCACCAAGTATGTTCGGAGGGTGAACGCGTCATCGCCGATTGCGGGGGTGCTGGCATAATCGCTTTTAGTGATTATTGTAGCGACACGGACAATCATCTCCTGGAACATTGCAGGTTCCATCCGCATGAATTCCTTAAAGTCACCCCTGGACTCACGCATCAGCTCCTGCTGCATCAGGTTGTCGTAGTAGCCAAAGAGGAATAAGCCGCAAGATCTATGGCGTAACCCTAATCATCCTTCTTTTGCTCTGCTGTCGGGGCTACCGCTGTTTCTCGAGGATAAGGGATGCAATTAGGAAGTCTCGCTCTCGATGCACCCGCCTCAGCTGCATACGCATATAGCCCAACCTCAGCTATTGACGAACAACCGGCGCCATCTGTATATATGTTTATCTTTAATCGTTCTGACAGATATTAATTAAAATGAACATATTAAAACGAAACTGGTGTATATACCTGCTCTACGCATGCCGCGGACTGTCACGGGGTCGTGTTGATTGCGTGCGGCGAGCGTATGGGAGCCTTTAATGACATTACGGACGTATGGTCGCCGTGGATTGGATCCACGGCATGGCTATGGCGTGTCTCATTGCTACGGCCAACCTAGAAATGAAACAGTTATAACTCCGTACAATAACCCCTCGGCGACCCCTACGGCCTGTAAAAAATAGGATACGCCTAAGGTGAACATGAGGCCAACGCAAACCCTCTGCGGCCGCCTCAAGTATCTCTAGATTTATGTTGCCTACGGCCACCGTATCCTAGCCGTAGAGCAA
>JAUELF010290284.1:0-10079 GCA_031471495.1 Clinocardium nuttallii | reverse complement strand
CATGTATCCCGTGTATTCACTGTCCGCACTCGGCCGCCTGTGGTATGTACATGTATCCCGTGTATTCACTGTCCGCAGATGCAACGTGACCCAGAATCGCCGGACGCAGCTGACATCTGAGTACAAAGGTCAAATTCGGGTCAATTTTGACGAGCTATACTTCAGACAATATTTACTATATGATTTACGTATATTGACTGATCAGCCGAAGTGAATATTCTGAATTATTCGGACAATTGTTTATCAACATCACACCAGTAATAAACACAATATTGTATCTGTCAAATCCAGACAAATTAATGAAGGTATTGGCTCTCCTCTTCAAACAACACACACGGATGTCAGTGTTATGATACGAGCCACGGCACGTTAAAACCCAGGGTATGATCTGAATGAGCCGTTTCACGAGAAAAACTAACAATGTGTCAATGCGTTAATTATAGACCCGGATCAGCCTTAGAAAACCGCGCAGGCTATCCTGGACCGACACGAGTCGCCTCATGTGGATTGTCTGTTTAAGGACTCGTTACTCTATACCTCTATCCCTCTAAGACGGAATGTGTTGGCCCGAATTAGACTGCGCAGGCTGATCTGGTCGATGCATTACGCAGAGTCGATAATGTAACTGTTGGTTTTCTCGTTAAAGGGCTTAAATGCACGATGTTTTTAGCAACTTTCTGATTTTGTTGTGATTGATAGGCGATCAGTAAAGATCCATATCAGACTGATCGGAAGTGAAAGTTGACAGTCTGCATCTGCATTGGTTGCTTATATCGTATGGTGAGTATTTGTAGAGTGATGTTTATTTAGTCTTGAAACATCTGTCACCGTTATAGTCAGACAGCAACAGAAGTGTTAATTTATCCTATTCTATTTTGCTGTGACTTTGTTTTTGTACAATGTTATATCTGTGTATGCGTATACACATATATAATATATTAATTATTTATATATGTACATGTTACATGTACAACGAGTGTATTGTGTGTGAATTTAAATATAGAATTTAAGCATTCGGCCAATATGACAAACCTATGAGCCATTCCACGAGAAAACCAACAGTGTAATACTATACCAACCTAGATCAGCCTGCGCAGTTCATGCAGAATAATCCGGACCGGCACATTTCGTCTCAAGGTGATAGAGTTTTAGAGTAATGATTCGTGAAACAGAAATTCCGCAGGTGGCGAAAAGTGTCTGACCGGGTAAGCCTGCATGGGATGCTTAAACTGATCCGGGTCGATATTGTAGAGTTCACAGTGTTGATTCTCTCGTGACTCGGCTGATATCATGGTCTTTTACAGCTAAGTTTCAGTGTATTAAATGAGTATTTCTATGAAACGGTCTCAACCAGACTCTATTTCTCTTTATACCGTTGTAAACGTGTACGGATTTGCTTTATCTCAAACTTAAATCTCATTATAGTTCATTGTATTTGATATCAGTTTGACAAATATGTCCGCTGAGGAATGATAACAGTAAAGCGTAAGACATTTGACTTTAGTCGTGTTTCGGTCTCAGAGGCTTCCATGAAGTTTGTATCAACTAGGGGAGAACCTAATCAGACTGCGAGAAGAGGTCGCAAAGCTAATCAGTGTGTGTGTGTGTGTGTGATGACGCAAACATGTAAAGTCATGTAATCAATGTGTGTGAATTAATTCCATTTTATATCATAACAAGATGTATATAGATGTTACAGCTTGCACTGTAACTGACACAAAATAACGCTTCCATTTAATTTTTTAATTCTTTTAACATAACATAATATTTATTGGCATTAAACATAAACAATATTTATAGCCATTCACAGTTATACAAAGTGGTATTGACATGGATTCTTTACCAGAAGAACAATAAACATATTTTTTATATCATAGGGTACATGTATATCTATATTACACTATCTTTTACAGCTAATCTCTTTCCTTAAAAGCCAGATAAATAAATCTAGCTAACCTATTAATTTCTGTTACTGAATTTATTATTGCAACAATTTTTGTATAGTGGGCCATTTACAATAATATAATTAATCAAGCTTATATACATTCTTATCAGCATAATGGAGACAAACGATAGTGTGCATATATAAACGTGAGGAGAACCTACGCAAGATAGTGTATATCACATTAATTGAGAGTTGACCTGTGTTGACTCATTCCAATGTAGGGGCCTTTTTATTATTAAATGGTAATAGTTGTCTGTGTTAACCCTTTCCCTCATCTGGACGCTTTCTGACGCCTCTGCAGCAGACGTTTTTTTGAAAACATAGTGACAGAATTATCGTATGAGGGAAAGGGTTAAACATGTTCGATAGATATCCCAGTCATTGACCGATGCTACGATTAATTCAGTTTATCGATCCATTTTTAACATGCGTCTTTAATAACTCACACACAGACCAACGTATTACAGAATTATAAAACACGATTTTACCCTTTCACATATATTACAGATATACAGCAGACGACTTTTAAAAGTGTTGTGACAAAAGGAGAAATTGCTTATAGTGAGCAATGATTCATTGTGCTACAATAGTTTCAACTTTATTTAACAAATCATTACTTCATCGAGATGTTTTCAACATTGTCTGCTGTAGATTTGTTGTATGTTGGAAAGGGTGAAGTTCGGAGATCAATTGAAAGAGTCTGTATACGGAATTAATTCAGTGTTGATCTTTAGGGATTGATTCTAACGTAGGTTAAAGTTAATAACTATCTGTGCGAAAACATCTCCCAAGGATATCCCAGCGAAAGACAAATGGTTAAATGCAAATGATTTTTGTTTCGATCCATCCTTTGAAGGCGGCAATACTTAACCAACAACAAACCTGCAAAATACGAAATTGAAATTATTATAGCATAACTATAGAAACTCTCTATAAATGAAGGTACATGTATTATTATAGCATAACTATAGAAACTCTCTATAAATGAAGGTACATGTATTATTATTATTATGAATAGACTTGTTAACATTGTGGCTAAAGCCAAAATGGCTACTTATGTCTAAATGTTTCAAAAAATCTGCTGCAGATTCTTCAGGGTGCGTCTGCATATTGAAAAGGGTTGAAACCGACCCCACTATAACAGAACAACGATCGAACATGAAGATATTTAAGAGTAGCAAGTATCAAGATGTAAATTATTAAGTTGTTATATTCAATCTAGTATCTTAACCCGTTTTTTACATTCAGCAAATCGAAGTAAATATGAAAAGGTTAAAGATTTAAATGGAATCATGTTGAAAACTACGTAAAGCTCAAAACAAATAAAGTATAAGTTGCTCGGCAATAACTTAAATTATTTGGAACAAAATTAATACCATTCAAAAATCACAAAAGCTGTGTCTTTTAAACCAATCATTATTCATAATACAAAGAAATTCCAGTTGTTCACTGTGTCTCTAACTTTAGTTGAAATGTTAAGCTTTCAGAATATGTATGTTTTGTTTATGTGCCAAATGTGACTTCAAAGTTTTGTTTGCTACAAACGTGAACATTTGGACAATTTTATTTTTCCATATGATATTTTAACCAGATAACAGGTGTACAGGTGGAGTTGCTTGACGTAGTCCAGTTTACAAGTACACGGTTTCAATTTGTTTTTAACGTACGGACTTACTGTTTAGATATTTTAATGGAGACTATAAGCGTTCCAGCCTTCAAATAAGTTCACCACAAAGCATACATTTGTTCAAAGTATATATCAAGCATATACACAAGTGTCTCTAATTGGATTGTCATGTTTAGATGGTTATGGCCTTTGTTTTACAAGAAGAATGAACCGTTTATTTTCAAAACATGTACAAAAAAGAATGCCTGTGTTTAGTCTGCTTTGACATTTAATCGTATCTGTATCATTCACGTGAACATCATCACTTAGAAATTCTTGTGAAACTCTTCTTATATACATGTCTATATTTGTTTATTTCCGCTATTAATGTTAAACAGTTGTTTCAAAGCAGGCAACTGATTTAACTAACCAATCTACAAAAGGATACTATTCGTTTTCAAAGTAAGTTCGTTTGCCAAGTAAGTCCAAGCTGCAGAATGGTGACAACCTCGGATGCCCTTCAGGAATCGTACATTACAATTTGAGAAAGGGATTTACCTTCAATGGAAGCGTCAGGACTATTTTAATAACATTGCAAATGTCTAATCTAACGTCAATGGACGCGTCAGGACCATTTATATAACATGAACAATGTCTAGTTTAGAGTCAATGGACGCGTCACGACCATTTGTATAACATGAACAATGTCTAGTTTAGAGTCAATGGACGCGTCAGGACCATTTATATAACATGAACACTTTCTAGTTTAGAGTCAATGGACGCGTCACGACTATGTATATAACATGAACAATGTCTAATCTAACGTCAATGGACGCGTCACGACCATTTATATAACATGGACAATGTCTAATCTAACGTCAATGGACGCGTCAGAACCAATTATATAACATGAACAATGTCTAATCTAACGTAAATAGACGAGTCAGGACCATTTATATAACATGAACAGTGTCTAATCTAACGTCAATGGACGCGTCACGACCATTTATATAGCATGGACAATGTCTAATCTAACGTCAATCGACGCGTCACGACCATTTATATAACATGTACAATGTCTAATCTAACGTCAATGGACGTGTCATAACCATTTATATAACATGAACAATGTCTAGTCTAACATCAATGGACGCGTCACGACCATGTGTGTAACATGAGCACTGTCTAATTAACCGTCAATAGACGTGTCAGGACCATTTATATAACATGAACAATGTCTAATATAAACGGCAATGGACGCGTCAAGACCATGTATGTATCATGAACACTGTCTAATTTACCGTCAGTAGACGCGTCAGTACCATTTATATAACATGAACACTGTCTAATCTAAACATTAATGGACGCGTAAGGACCATTTCTATAACATGGTCAATGTCTACTTTAAACGTCAATAGACGCGTCCAAACCATTTCTATAACATGGCCAATGTCTAATTTAAACGTCAATAGACGTGTCAGGACCATTTATATAACATGAACAATGTCTAGTGTAACGTCAATGGACGCGTGACGACCATTTATGTAACATGAACACTGTCTAACCTAAACGTCAATAGACGTGTCAGGACCATTTATATAACATGGCAAATGTCTAATTTAAACGTCAATAGACGCGTCCTAACCATTTCTATAACATGGCCAGTGTCTAATTTAAACGTCAATAGACGCATCAGGACCATTTATATAACATGAACAATGTATAGTTTAAAGTCAATGGACGCGTCATGACCAGTTATATAACATGAACAATGTCTTATTTAACGTCAATAGACGCGTCATGACCATTTATATAACATGGCCAATGTCTAGTTTAACGTAAATAGACGCGTCAGGACCATTTATATAACATGAACAATGTCTAGTTTAACGTCAATGGACACATCATGACCATTACATAACATGAACAATGTCTAATGTAACGTCAATAGACGCATTTATATAACATGAACGATGTCTAGTTTAACGTCAATGGACGCGTCATGACCATTACATAACATGAACAATGTCTAATGTAACGTCAATAGACGCGTCATAACCATTTATATAACATGAACAATGTCTAACATAACGTCAATAGACGCAGCATGACCATTTCTATAACATGAACAATGTCTAATATAACGTCAATGGACGCGTCATAACCATTTATATAACATGAACAATGTCTAGTTTAACGTCAATAGACGCAGCAGGACCATTTCTATCACATGAACACTGTCTAATATAACGTCAATGGACGCGTCAGTACCATTTTTATAACATGGACAATGTCTAAGTTAACGTCAATGAACGCGTCAGGACCATTTTTAGAACATGTCCAATGTTTAATTTTACGTCAATGAACGCGTCAGTACCATTTTTATAACATGAACAATGTCTAAGTTAACGTCAATGAACGCGTCAGGACCATTTTTAGAACATGTTCAATGTTTAATTTTACGTCAATAGACGCGTCTGTATGTGGAAGCGTCGTAATGCGTCTGTATGTGTTGGCACGGTTAACTCACATGGACACTGGCAACAAGTTAGATCCAGATCACCTTGCACATCCACACATTTCTAATCCGGATGTGTATTGTCCGTTAATTCGTGAACTGTCTGACATGTACATTTCAATCATGTAGTATGGGTATTTAAATTAATTGTTTGAAACGGGCAAAACATTCAAATGTTGGTTTCTTATGATTTGAACCTATTATTTGGAAAAGTAATAACTTAGTTTTTAATGAAAAATGTGTTCTGATATTACTTACAGAAGTTTGCTAGAATGTTTTATTGTGAAGATTCTGACTTGACACTTTCCTACATACAGCAAAATAGCTGCAGACGACTTTGAAATATTTTTGAAAAAATATGGTAAATCTCTATAATTGTAGGTAAAATTAAAGAAAAAAGGTTGCAAACATTGTGGCAAATGGAGAAATTGCTTGTTTTGAGCAATTTCTCCTTTTGTCATAATGTTTTCCAAAGTCGTCTGCTGCATATGCGTCAAAATGCGTATATATGTGGGTAAAGTGTTAACAGATGGGCAGACTTATCTGAACCTGCACTGTTCATAAATCAAACATTCGTTCCTCTTTTTCAAATGGACGAGTTCATTCTTCCTTTTCCTAGAAATAAATAGGCATGCGTTCATAAATCGAGATTTCACGCCACACTAGGTCGCAATAGAAGGTGTGTACTGGGGTGTACTATATAGTTTCAGTCAATTCCTTCTACCAATGAACGGACATGTTGTTAGAAAGTTCATCATCTAAAGTGGTGACAACAAAGGGGAAAATCGCCAAAGGCTTATAGTATGTAGGATTGTCTTCTTAGAGAGCCAATATTCATACAATTGGAAACACTTTCCCCTTCGTGATGAAATGGGAAACCGGCTTTCTTTTCACAACGGAAACAACGATGTCTTCTTTAAGAACTAATTTGTTAGCGTGTTCCATCTTAGAGAAAGGACATTTTAGCTAGAAGCTGAGTGTCTTTAGCACTATACTTAAACAAAAAACATAACAGAAATTCCTCATATCTTCAAGGTATCAGATTGGGGATGAAGAACCTTATCATTATCACGTTGTAGTAAAATATCTGAATGATATAAGTGTAGATCCAGATCGGGCAATGCATCCCCATAGACTGGTACAGCGCTGTACTGTTCGCCAATTAGTGTTAAAAGCTTTCAAGAGAGACTCCTGTATTCTACCTAGAAAGTTTACTGGACCATTGCGGATTTCCCTCCGTTTCGATCAGACCTAGTTAGGCAACATGTCCCTCGAAGACAATATGTTACAGAAAGGTTTATCTTCAATATATATATATATCTTCAAAAGCGTTGAACAGTGATGGCTGAAAATTGTCTTGATGCTCAGGATTGGTGTCAGGATAACTGGTCCAGTAATACTGGTCTCTTATAAAAGGAAATGCCGTGATATGAATGCAAACTTGTCGAAAGGGGCGTAAAATACCATACATGCCAACACAACACGCAGATTCGTCGATATCCACTTGGTCATTGTGGATTTCACTCGTTCTCGACCAATTCCCAGTAAGGCAGCATGTCCCTCGAAGTCATGATGCTACAGAGATGTTTGTCTTCAATATATCTCCAAACAAACTCAATTACACTCCACTTCTGTAGCCTGGATTAGCCGATAATAAGGCATGAAGCGATGAACTATGAGAGTTGACATTCGAGTAATTACTAGAATTCGTGCCGTATACGCGATGGGCTTATTGACCGTTCTTCCTTACGTCGACTCCAGATGTATCACATTTTATTCTTTCTTTATCAAAGGACATGTAAAACACGGTATTCGGGGAGAGTGGCGTTGCAAATTGCTTGTGTCGCCGATCGATCTGCTCCGAGTCTCCTTCTTTTGCAATGTTTTCAATAGATACATTTTTACACTGCTGGATGTTCGTTACGACCTAAGGCAAAACCTTGTCGACATACTACACATATTGAAATAATCTTTAAAACACTATACAAACTCCCTGTAAATGAAACTTTAATAATTGAATAGAGTTGAAAACATTATGGCAAAAGGAGAAATTGCACATTATGAGCAAGTACTCCTTTTGGCGTAAAGCTTTCAATGGCGTACTGCTGAGCCGTATGTGGTAAAGGGTCAATAAATAAATACGTTTCTACGGGTTTGATGTGGACTAGTTCGATGAGACCTAGATTAACATGGGTGCACAGTTTTCGGCAATAACATCGTTATCTGCTTACCTTAAATGGAAGTTGTGGAGTCGTCTGAAAACCTCTGGGACAAAACATAAACAGCTTTAAAAGTTAAAAGGTGGAATTACTAGTTTTAAACATGTTTACAATTCTACATGCCACACAACGTTTTCATAAGGTGTCGGATGTATTTGTTTGTTTACATTTCTACATGCCACACAACATGTTCATAAGGTGTCGGATGTATGTGTTTGTTTATTTGTTTGTGTGTATGGTGTTTGACGCAGCTTTCAACAATGTTTCAGTTATATCACGGCGTTTCCTTGGTAATATACCAGAACTACTGGTCCATTTATCCTGACACATCCGGGTAAGTCATAATACTAACTCTACAAACCCTGAACTCCAAGAAAGATAATCCATTACTTCCATTTTTTAAATATCTTCGGTATGATCCGGTCGGGGATTCAACCCGCGGCATCCCGGTCCCGAGGCGGACGCACTGCGACTACATCGTCGAGGCAGTGTGTCGGATGTTTAGGCGTCAACTTTCGTCTCTGTCTGACAAATGGTTAAAATCTGACTGTAGATTGCTTAGAGCTAATCTGTACAATGATTGGCACTCCATCAATTTAATAGTGTGACCGCTTTGTGCCGGGCAGAGGTGATCTATCTAATGTATTCCCTTGAAAATGACTTAAGACCGTCGCGAATTGATTAAATATATTATTTAAGGCAAGCTAAAAGATCAACTGAACTTCGAAATAAATATTCGACAACTGTAATCGCAAAATTGTAAGATGAGTATTCATAATAATAGAGAATCAGATATTCGTCTCGTGCAGCCGCGATAGGTCAGTCGGTTACGACGAGGTCCACAAAGCCTGTGGTCGAGAGCTTAATCCCCGGTCAAGCCACGATAGATCAGTGGGTAACGACGAGGTTCACCAAACCAGCGTTCGAGAGTTGAAACCCAAGATAAAATTGTAAGAAGACTATATATAATAATAGATACTCAGATATTCGTCACGTGCAGCCGCGATAGATTAGTCGGTAACGACGAGGTCAACAAAGCCAGCGGTCGTCAGTTCAAACTCCTGTTCGGTGGTTCCAATTTTTCCGATTTTGATAAAAGTGATTGTTCGACTATCGTCCTTCTTCTTTCACGATTCGGCTAAATAGTAAGACTGTGCGGATGTGCTGGCGAATCTGTTTCTAAACTGGTTCTACACTGGTTCTACACGGGTTCTACACAGGTTCTACTCTAAGTATACACTGGTTCTACACTGGTTCTACACAGGTTATACACTGGTTCTACAATAAGTCTACACTGGTTCTACACTGGTTCCACACTAAGTCTTCACTGGTTCTACACTGGTTCTACACGGGTTCTACACAGAGTTATACACTGGTTATTCACTGGTTCAACACTGATTATACAATGACTATACACTGGTTATACACTGGTTATACGCTGGCTATACACCGGTTCTACATGGGTTCAACACGGGTTCTACACAGAGTTATACACTGGTTATACAACACTGGTTTTACACTGGTTTTTCACTGGTTTTACACTGGTTATACACTGGCTATACACTGGTTATACACTGGTTATACGCTGGTTTTACACTGGTTATACACTGGTTATACACTGGTTCTAAACTGGCTATACACTGGTTATACACTGGTTCAACACTGGTTTTTCACTGGTTTTACACTTGTTTTTCACTGGTTTTACACTGGTTATACACTGGCTATACACTGGTTATACACTGGTTATACACTGGTTATACGCTGGATTTACACGGGTTATACACGTCGTAT
>JAUELF010290273.1:0-10079 GCA_031471495.1 Clinocardium nuttallii | reverse complement strand
ATTCTGATAAATGATGGTAATTGAAATAACTCAAAGAAGTTTCAGAAAAAGTTAAATATTATAAATATGTTTTTTCCCTATTTCAAAGTTTTGAAATTGTCTATTCTTACACCAGACACATTTTTTTTTTAGCTTTAACTACATTGTATCACATGAACTTCCAAATATATGGAAAAAATAACTTCAGAACGAGATTAAAACCACAAGAAGATAAACAATTAACATATATCATCTTTCAAATATCGGCAATTTTCGTGAAAACTTTTTTTTTCATGGGCTGAAATAGCATTTTCTTTTTAAATATTATGAAAAATCCACTTTTCAGTTCAGAACATCCTTAATACATTATACATGTATAAATTTAAATCTTTGAATATCAAATGAACAGTTTCTGATAAGCACTTTCATAAGATAGAATGTTGTAGTTTCGATAAATTGCCCCATTTTTCATGGCTCCCGACATCATGTTTATTAATCAATCAATACAATTTTTTGTAAAGGATCTCCCGAGGAGTATATTTACTAAGTTAAATAAAAATCCAACAATCAGATTTTGAGAAGAATTTAAGTGTTGACATATTTGACTTTTTCTGATGCTGCAGCAAGCAACCAAAGTTCAACATATAACTTACGGAATTCTTGTTTAAAAGAAATCATCATCAATGCTGTAAAAAGAGGCATACCCTAACTCTTGGTATGTTAAAATTACTTCAAAACCATTATTTTTTATCGAATCATTGATACAATTGCCACAAATCTCAAAGTTTAAGTCAACAATTTCATTTATTATCAGAGAAAGTGCCTGTGAGTTCAAGCAAGACTTAATTAGCAAACATTGTTTTAGACTATCTGTTAGCGTATAGGCAGAGTTGTTATTATAGAGTGTTTGTGTGGATAGTAGTTCATTAAGGAAGGTCGCTTAATGGCGATTTTGTGCCAACAACTAAAAATATATATATGCATGTTCATTTCGGAAAAAATCATTATTAATTATTTAACCTTTTCCAACATACAACTTTGAAAACATCTAGGAAAATACATGGAAATCCCCTATAGATGAAGGAAAATTACTGGAAAAAGTTGAAAACATTGTGGCAAAATGAGAAATTGCTCATTTTGAGAGAGAGAGAGAGAGAGAGAGAGAGAGATATCTCATGCGCACATATCTGCCATGAGTATATTGATGCACAGGAAAGGCAGCTAAATTTCAGTAGATGTGCAGGCACATGCTTGTGACAATCCAATGCACAGGAAAAACAATTTGCATGAATAATTTCGAAAATAATGAACATTTAGCTTTAAAACGCCGTCGTTTTGGTTGGTTGGCAAAATTTGATGTGGTGGATGGGGAGAAAAATCAATTATGGGCCTGACTCTATCTGAGACCGGGTCGGTTAAGACGGTTTTCTGCGGAATGTATTGCCAGAATCGAGCAAGAGGGTATAATGCCGCTGCAAACCATGTCATTACTATAACACTATATGCACGTATAGAGGGCTATTTATAGTAACACGTGCGGGATTCCCCAAATTATCTTACGACCATTGTATCATAGCGTATAGACAATATAGAGATATTTTTTGAGAAATTTCAAGAGGTTATTTGTATTTTCAGCATTTTTGGGCTGTAATAGCAATTCGGACGCCTGTGTGTTACAATAACTCACTTTGCGGTGAGGAAAGCCAGTACGATATTAGTATATCTTTATTGCCTCCATTAACGGAGTGTTACATACATACATACTATACGAAAGATAAAACAATAAAATCTTGAAACAGACATGTGTGGCCAAAAAGAACATTACTGCAATCAAATATACCTGTACAGTATATCATCCTACACAATATATATATATTAGTATGTTTACACAGATTATTCATGAATGTGCGTGTAGTACGTAATTGTGAGTGTACATACTTGCATACATACTTACGTATTCGTGCACGCGCATACAAATACAACCCTACGCATATACAATGTGCTTGATATTGAACATTGTCGAAACACAAGGAAATGCGATGACACTTAGAAGAATATAAAAAAACAACATTTTTTATAGCCAAGTAAGTTAATCTTATTTCGAGAAAAGATTCACCATTGGGAGTGCTATTATTAATATGCATGTGATTGACGGTGATTGTATAAATATGCGTGTTTGTGTGTAATGTGACAACATTGACAAACATAAAGATGGGAAAAGACAGTTATCATAGTAACATCGTATCACTACGGTGAAATAAGCTACTCACACACGCAAAGAGCTTAAGCTAGTTTATGGATATACGTATATCTTACACACTGTTTGAAGCAAACGATTCTCAATTCATCACTGAGATTGAAACACAAACATCCATTTAATAGCTACAGGATTTGTTCTTGCGGAGCCATGCTGGTAAGCATAAGGAAACTGCTTTCTCCCAATGTAGATAACAATGTTTCCCACAATTGTGCACGTATATGTGTAGTAACTGGACAGAAAAGCAACAAGTGCGTTACTACACAATTAGTACTTGTCTTACACTGAGGACAATACATATCATACTTTCTAGAAAAAACATGTATAATAAAATGTCAGCTAGTTACGATATATTCTACTGACGTAGCATATGTTACATAGTATAAATTCTCTGTATATATGTTACAGTCAATCTGTGAAATAAGCCATTTCATGAAATGGCTAAAAGTTTTAGCCTTTTCGTGAAATGACCAATTCACTCAGCCATTTTATGAAATTGGCTAAATATTTCAGGATTGTCATGAAATGGCTGAAATTTTCATGCCAATGTTACACAGATTGGCCGGTGCCATTTCAGCCAATCTGTGTATTAATGTCTTGGGTTTTATATCATGAATAGTATAGTTTGTTTGATAAAATGAATAGAAAAGCATGTATATCTTCATTATATTCATACTCAAGAATAATTGTTATAAATATTTCTTTTTTTGCACTTTGTAAATTTTGTTACACATATGTTGACATATGTGACAGTCAATCTAAGAAATCAGCTATTTCATGAAATGGCTAACTTTTTTAGACTTTTCGTGTAAAGACTTTGTAATATGTAATTACTATTAATTAATGCAAGCTAACTGGATTGTAGAATAGGGGCTCACGTTAATTACCTACAATGACTAATGTCAACAAAAGTTCAATTCAAGTAAGTATATATATTTTGCCTCTTTAGAGCAAAACTAAGATTGAAAGATAAGATGTTGTATTGTATGTTATACTTTTCAGACTTCTCGCCTTATTTAAAGACATGTTTGTCTTTCAATTACATTTAAGAAGTATCATGTACCTTATTACTTAATAAATGAATTGAATTGATTGCTTTGATCATAGTTAAAGTGATGCAAACTTCCACTAATTGTGTAATTAAAAGAATGACGATGTTGCTATTTCTATACCTATGGTTGACAGGGTAGGGGTGACCCAAGAAACATCCACTATTGCTGTTTAGTCTGGAATAATAAGTTCAAAATATGCAAGAAATCAATTTGATCTATGTCCGGAAAAGCTCTGTACTAATTGTGACGTTAACATGTACAGAGACACTTTGCCAAGCTGTGAAAGGAACCACATCAGGTGGGCAAGTTTTTTTTGTATGTGATTGTGGAAATGGTAAAGAAAATGTAAAACCAACAGATGTAACTGCTTTAAGGCTGGTAAAATGTGTAATAGCAGCTGCCACAGCAGTCTTACATGTAAGAATAAATAGCTCCGTGAACATTGTATGTGATGTTGAAAATGTACTTTACTAGATTGTGCTTTTATCATGCTAGTTGTTTCTGGTTGTTTAACCCGTTCACTACCCTACCCCGAGTGAAGTAACATAGACAAACAGCTTGGAGTAACTCGACGTCTCATTCGTATCCAACCTGTTTGACACTCGGTCAATGGTTTAACCAAAGGTAGAGGGAGTGTGTTAAATATAAAGCGGAAATAGACAATAATGTGTATGTGCAAAACTTTCCTGGCAGTGAAGGGGTTAAACAATGTACAAAACTTTTATAAAAATAAAAGATGCTGTAAACATTAGTCTTAGTCTTGTTTCTTAAAGGTATATTTATATATTGACCCGCTTTAACCACCTGCTTATTTTGCCCTTCCCAAAGACGTTTGATTTTAGCCATTTCATAAAATGGTTGGAGCAATTTTTTTAGCCATTTCATGAAATTGCTGAGTGAATTGGTCATTATACGAAATAGCTAAAAAAATCATGAAATGGCTGATTTCCCAGATTGACTGTAACATATATATATAAAGTTACTTATAATAGGATTACTTTCAATGTGTGAAACAATTTGTTTCTCCACTGCATGTGTCACAGTTTGCTTATTTACCTAAAATACTGTACATATCCGACATAAACCCGCGTATTTTACTCGGCCTATTCATGAATGATTGAAGCCTATATATGAACATACTTTTAATACGTTTATCTGTATCTAACCTAAAAGGATCAATTCTTTTTATCAATATAACATTATGATGGCATAATGGCTTGACAACTCATACATGTAGTTATAAAAGACGGTGTTGTGTGTGGTATTCTCTGAATATGCTTGATACATATGTATGTGCACGTTCGAGGTTTTGCAGATATGTCGCACTTAAGCAATTCCATAAAGCGCTTTCGATACATCTACCGTTTCATAAATGCGCTTCAAGAAAAGTGGATGCATGCATTTATGACAAATGACACTGTCATTTAAACTAAAATATGTTTGTCCTTATTTTAAACAACACTCTTGCACTGATTGATCAAGTGACATGTTTTTCTCACTGATGACACCTAAAACAGAAAGCTATCCCCTGTGCAACACTGTTCACCGCCGAGAGACCATTTAAACTGTTTGTGTTTATATTAATAAGGACACATTGAGCTCTTCGTGCTCATTAGTTAACCCATTAATGATTGATTGATTGACCGGCTTGGGCTACTCGCATTGTTTAACTTTCTTTCAGTCATATCACGGCAAGTTCACCTAATCATATATCACCTCGTTTTCTCAAACCAGTTCACTAATCTTTCCAAGCAACTGGCTGCTTTTTATCATAGCCCACTAACCCACTAGTGGAATACGAAAGACGCTTGTCGCATTGATTTTTTTTTCAAACGTTCAGTATATTCCATGTCAATGTAACGCTTGCCGACACCGGTCACATTTTGACACATATGCAGCAGGTAGTTTTTAGAAATTTCACCTTTTGCCAATGTTTTCAACTCGATCCAAAAATTATATTTCATTATGTTTCATTAAGAGAAATTGTCAATAAGATGGCCACCTGATTTGACATTTGTCTGCGTTGAACTTTCAAATATAGCTGTACATTACAAAAAACATGTTAATTGACAGTCATGTGTCGTGTTTATTACAGTCCGTTTGATTTAATGTTAAGTTTCTCAAATTATTTTAAAGACGTAGGGATTCATTCAGTTTTGTTCTTTCGAATACGTTTAATGCATATTGATGAATATTTAGATTTGTTTAAGAGTGACGTAAAATAACCATGTTATGGAAATTTACAAGATGAAACGGTCTGCAAGCTTTATTAGTTCTTACAATGTTTACACCCGACTGAGTGTTCAAAATAAAGACCGCACACTTTCAAACAGTGATTTAGAGCAGAAGAACAGCTAATAAAGGGGGATTCTTTCTGTAGAAGTAAAACATGCGTTGAATGTCCTGATTTGACTTTTGAATTACTTCCTCCGGATTTTCATTATTGACGTTTTAAGGGAATAGTAGTATCCCCAGCAGAAGTTATAGTTGACACCATCAGCAAATGAGGCATGTTCACCACCATGGTATAAACCATTTAAATAGATTCTATGGCACTTTTCGTACCACCATCCGCCCTTATATTGAACAGCACAATTTGATTGCGTTATGTCGTTATGCCTATCGTATGTTGTGAATGACATATGATTACCATATACAGCAAAGGGATCTTTACCACAGGTGCTATTGAAACCACCAACGTGTAACATAAAGTCATGCGATGGACCATCGACGATAAACTCCGAGTATCTTATCTCTGCGGATACAGGTGTTCGGTCCCCAAAGGTTTCCATATAAATGTGTAATTCACTAGGTTGTGTTGTCAAGGCATGAATGTTGTCGAGGCCAAGCCAAAACTCGCCTGTCCTATTACCAAATCCACAAGAATAATCAGACCATCCACGGTTGAAATCTTCAGAACCATCCTGTCTACGCTGAAACACGGTCCAACCGCCATTGGTCATGTCACACCAGACGTCCGTCATATTCTGACCAGGAGGCTGTATTGTGTATACCCCGTCTGTTGATAAACCAGCAATGTAAAGATCCAAACAGTCAATCTTGATTGGTCTTACATTCCATTTGGTGAAGTGCTTGAATTCTGAGATCTGTGAAAAAGATAACAAGTCAATCAATCTTTGAAGAGGGTAGTTAAATATAACCGTAGATTTTATTTCGTGCTTTAATTGTAGTGTGTTTATCCACGTTCATATACAGTAAGTCACTGGTCCATTTATCCTACCACGGGCATGTCAGTTTCAACTCGAACCACACAATCTGGAGAGCAAGCCAAAAATAATATTATAGGTATTAAGTATAATCTGGCCGGGGATTGAACACGCGACCTCCACACACGAGGCGGACGCTCACTATTGATGCGATACCCCTTTCATAGCAATATTATGATTAAACAGTAATTGGTGAAACGCCCAGATAGTTATGTTGGTCTACAAGGATGAACATGCTGATCGTACATACATTATTGTTTATAACAATTTCAGTAAATATGAGCCGTCCTGCGAGAAAAACAAACATTGTGGACTCTGCTTAAAGTATCGACCCTGATCCGCCTAAGCATGCCGCGCAGGCTAACACGTTTCGCCTCCGCTGGATTTTCTGGTTTAGGAATCATTACTCTATACCTCTATTCCCCTGAGACGGAATATGTCGGCCCGTATCAGTCCGCGCAGGCTGATCTGGTCGTTACATTACGCAGATGCAATTATGTTGGTTTTCTTGCGGGACGGCTCATATGCGATTGACAATGCGGCACGAAATGTGATATTCAAATTATTTCGACAATATTCTAACATCCCGTAAATTGTCCTTTACTACTAACAGTATTTATAATATAAATAGACACAAATCGAACCTTAGTCTATTCACCAATTTGTTGACGTTATAAGACGCAGATGCCTTATGAAAATATTTCGGGAAAAGGAAGAATTACGTGTTTTAATTGCAATGTTTCCAACAACTCTATATGGACAAAAATAATATTCCAGTTGTTCATATATATAAATATGTTTGTATAAGCTGTTCGATTCTAAATATAGAAGATCTCGTAAACCGTTAAAAAAATATTTGTATATAGTACCAACCTCCATGCAAATGGAACAATATCCATAGATAACACCAGGTTTTTCCGGAACGCGGTCACTGTTAGTGTCAATGTCGTTGTTACAATGGCAAATATTTTCCCCGTGCATATAATACAGAGATATGCTTAAATCCCGAGAGCATTTTGATGAACATGAAAGCAAACTTTTAACTGCAATGTAAGTCCTAAATATTATAGATGAGTTGAAATCACGATGTATTTTATTGAAAGACATGTAAGACATGCTTCTCCTATATTCGAACTCATCAGCGATGATGTTATCATAGAATGACTGAAACAAAAGTAATGTGAATATAAGAAAATACATATTTTTATTTATCAGAACTAATCTTACTTTCTAACTATCTTACTTAAAACATTCTGAAACATGCGGGATCTAAATATCAAGTATTCGACCAGGACAATTAAATAGTGGTTTGAATATAAACGCATCAATAACACTGATTAAAGAATGAATAATTAATTATGAACTCACCGTTGTGTCAATTTCAGATAATCAAGTCGTTGTCCGTATATATCCTTGGTATTTTACACCGCTTCCGACAGTTTTTTTTAGTAACATCACGGTGTTTCATGGGTCAATTACCTGTTATTCTGGTAAGCGTATACCGACATCTGTGCATCAGTCTTTATACTATCGCCGTAACGCTAAGTGCCAATAAAGGAAATCGCTATAACCTTTTAACAGTCTGTGGTATAATAATAACCCGACATGGGATCGAAACATTGCATCGAGCTCTCTACTACACCATATAGGCGATCGGTGATGATTGCCATTTCCAACAAAGTACATCGAGATAAAACGCATGAAAACGTATACCTTTACTCGAGACAAACTTCTGTCGTTCCCGTTTCAATTATATACGCTACGATAGCGTTAGAAGAATGGGCATTAATTAGCGTATTAGCGTATCGGTTTCGGTATTTTGGTATTCCACGGATCGTCATTACACCCGCCTTAATGACGCCCGTGTTCTTTCAAATCGTCGTCGACAATTAAGAATTTGATAGAACCTTTAACCCAACTAGATTAATTTACATGCGTCAGTTTAACGCATTTTCTTTAAAAAGAAATCATCTTCACGTTGATGGAAGACGATTGAAACGTCACCTATTCGAGTGTACGAATGACTAAGCCGGGCATTGAACTCGAGACCCCTGGATCGATGACATTCGCCGTTGCGTGCTGAGCTACAGCGCTTTGTCATACAACTAGAGGAACCGGAACATTTAGTTTAAATCTGGTCCTCCCGAACCGTTACATTTAAAGCTTCCACTACCCTTGATTCAGCGTTAATGATTATGGTTTTTTAAGGGTCACAACATGAAACCAAAACGACGAGGCACAGATGTAGATTGTTGCTTCAGATTATAAACTGATGATTTACTTGGCTTTAAACATCATATTGAACATATTTAATATAATAACACTATTCATATAAATCGTTTACCTTATACAAATGACTTTTGGCTCCTTTGCAACATATAACTAATTAAGGTTTGAGTTTACTTGACATAAAAAATAACATTTCTAAAGTTATGGATGCATTTGTCACAAAATTGAAAATATTCCTTTAAATGACATCACATTAAGTTAATACTACAATTCTTATCCTCAACATCAGCACATGCTAATGCACATTTCTATTACACTCTTTACCTTGTTCAAATGACTTGGCACATCCGCACAACAGACAATTATTTAAATAGTAGGAGGTATAGCTTGAGTAGACCTATACTAATCGTTTGTTAGATGGTCTGGTACTGCCTTTCGCAAATCCACGTTTTGTCTAGGGCGCTCATTTCTGTTCGACTTAAATTCTACTATTCTCACGCACGAATGATTGTCATTTTCTTCCTTATTCCCCCTCTTTCTGTACTGATTAATTATTTCTACCGGCTCAGCTCTACATATCTCTGCATTTTGTCGAAACATCACTTCTGATGAAAAAGGGCAAGTAAGAGGGCCTACCTACCTTCAGGTCGAAATGACATTTTCCAAGTTCTTTAATTGGGAAACTTGCCGTCAACTCAACGTTTCGCTCGCTAAATAGTTGATAGTGTATGAGCGATGTGTAATTAAACTAACCGAACGAAAGAAACATTTAGAATTTCAATACCAGACATCAACTTTATCTTGAGTCATGATCATGATTTTATGTAATTAAAATGACTAACATGTATTGAAAAATTATCCATGTGAATGGCATGTTGTGCCATAACCTGCTAGATATGCATTTGCTATTTGTTGCTTCCGGTTTATTTTATAAACGTAATCCGCTATCATTATCGGTGACCCATCACATGTCATCAAGCTTCATTCATGATAGTTTTGCATTCTTTCCTTTTCTTTATTTATATTAATGTCATAGATGATCGTTGATTTTGTCCTTATAAGTTTGTGTGACATGATGACATATCTGATGTGATATTACTTTAATTTAATGAGTGTAGTGTTCTTTTGACCTGAGATGTACTTGAGCTTCTCACTAAACAAACACAATTCATCATTTATAACCAAATCCCACGATGCCATGCGCATGAATGAATGTATATTGTTTTATGGCGCATCGACAGCTAAGGTCATTTAGCGCGCAATTAAATTTATTTATCCATGATCCCTGGGTAAACAAACCAGTACTAGGCTAGAAAATGTGCCTTGCCCAAGGGC
>JAUELF010290253.1:0-10080 GCA_031471495.1 Clinocardium nuttallii | reverse complement strand
CAGAACCCTGAGGGACGCCAGCTTCGACTTTCATGGGAGTTGATTGTTCTCCAGAGATAAATGTCTTTTGAATTCTATAGAGTACCAATTCATGAAACAGAAAATCCGGGATGCCTGCTCGGCATGCTTAGGCTGATCCGGGTCGATACTTTACGCAGATGTTACAATTTTGGTTTTCTCGCGGGACGGCTCATGTATTATAATAAAACATATGCGCTCGTGTTCGAGTGTCAATAAGAGGTTCCTCCTATCCACCATTACCAAGTGGTCCGGACGATCCAGGTTTGGAAGAATCTAGGCAAACATATGGCCAATCTTTATAACTGAACGTGTATGTCTATACCCAGTGAATAGAGATGAGAACAGTATGGCAAAAAGAGAAATGCCCATCATGAACATTGTGTCTGCTGCAGATGTGTCCAAATACGTCAGCAATTAGGAAAGGGTTAATTAATCAAATTAATTACATCTAATAGGACGTGTTTTCCTCTAAAAAAAACTATTTAAACGAATTGGCTTACTACTGTTTTTGCGAGTAGTAGTATTTCGAAATGTTAGGAAGGTCTGTTTACAGTCTGAGTCTACCTCGCTAGGGTTCTCAACGGGGTAAAACATATTAAACGTTGACCACTAACGGCAAAGATGTGTTTGTTTGATTGAGCCAGTGATCATCTCATTTTCAATACTCCTCTTTTCAAAGAGTCTTGAGGCACCGTCTGGATGTTTAACCCTTTCCAAACACATCATAAATCTGTAGCATATGACTTTGAAAATAAGAAGCTACAGTTATTGAAAATCTCAATGCATGTATATTATTATTGAAAAGATTTAAAAACAATTTGGCAAAAGAATGAATTGGAGAAAGCATTGTTCCGTTGTTAATGATATTGCATAGCGGAAACGAGGGCCTCTTAATTGTTAACCATTTCCGACGTACAACAAATCTGATGCAGATATTTTGGAAAGCATCCAGGCAAAAATATACAAATTTTCTTAAAAGGAAGACTTATCGAATCAAATTCGTCTAATGGCAAAAATGTAAAAGTGTTCATTATTATCAATGTCTCCTTTCGGCACAATGTTTTAAAAAGTCGTCTGCATAATGTCCTGTATGCTGAAAATGGTAAAAGCAACGCCTGAGGCACAAGCTCACGAAATTATATAAACTTTGAGGATTCAGTGAAGCAATAAAAACACATCCTTTATATGTTAACCCTTTCCCTCATACGACAATTCTGCAGCAGACGTATTCGAACATATTTTGTCAAAAGATAGAAAATCTCCATAATTGCATGGATCACCTATAAATAAAAGTGGAAAACATTGTGGCAAAGGAGAAATTGCACTTTTTGTAATATTTCTTCTTTTGTCACTATGTTTTCAAAAAGTCGTCTGCTGCAGTGGCGTCAGAAAGCGCCTATACGAAGGAAGTGGATAAGCTTAAAGCGCAGAAACATTTCATAAGCTCGCGACAGTGTTTATAAGGATCCATTTATATACTTGTAGTAAATACAATATTTCCCACAATTAACCGCTTCCAGAGGCCTCTGCAGAGTTTTGGTTTTTTGAAAATTTGCTCGTGATGATCAGTTTCTCCTATTGCAGTAATGTTTTCCACATGTTCCACTAAGAGAGAAATTTAACTGTATGTTTTCAAAGTCGTATGCTGCAGATTTGGTGTACGGGGAAAGGGTTAACACATTGTCTTGTTCATGCTTTATGAATAACATTTGCAACGTTATGAATCTGAATACTTTACTTCGATGTGCAAAAACACTAAATCTTAGCAGATATTTGTTCTGCATTTTTTTTTTCTAATCGCGATATGATATGATACCATTGTCCAATTCCACCAGCCTAACTCAGTGATAAGTAATACTTAAAGACTTAAAAAGCTTATTTCATAATTTTGCTTCACTACATTTGTTTGTAAAATATGAATGTTGGAATGTGTTTTATACTAAATGATTAAGTTGACATATATAGTGACCTTGCTGACTTACACTACTTATTATCAAACAAAGTATTAAGACATTTTAGTAGGTAAGCAAAATTGATGAAATATGTTTTTAAGTCTTTATTTATGACTTAAATAAGGTTGGTTGGAATTGTACGAATAGTATCATCTGTATCCACCAGTTTTTCATTTCTTAGAGGAAAGGTAATCGTCAAACATTTTGGGCACTTTATACTTCCCCCGGATTGTTTTCAAGCGTCATCGTTGTCGGGGAAAGGGTTTATAAGGATATGCCCCAATACGGATAAAATTCCTAGTAAGGTTTCTCGTCTGTAGCCACAAGGGGTCTTTATCTGCTCAGCACAATGAGATCGACCGCATCTACTCGAATAAGATGATATAATGTGTCTGCGACCCCTCAAATCTTATTAAAAATCAGACTTAAGCACTTCGCTACAAACGTATATTGTATCTGACGGTATCGCGTAACAGACTTAAGCACTTCGCTACAAACGTATATTGTATCTGACGGCATCGCGTAACGGGTCGTCTCGAATTGACCCTATACACTTAAATATGAATACGTGTCGGGGTTGGGTTTTATGGCCAATGAAATCGCACTAAACATTCAGCGCTCAATTCTATAAAATCGGAAAACTCGAAGTACCGTTTGATTGATATGCTGAACGATTTAATTTCACAATCGATGTAAATTAATGAAATTTAAATTCAATTGTTGATTGATTGATAACAGTTAAACTTCAGTTCTATCACGGTTGCTTATTCCCATAACGACGGATTTTCTTCTACTAATGCTGCCTGTACACTTCATTCTTACCGGGAGACTGGTTATTTAGTCCATAGGTTGAAGATGAATGACGCTTGTCATAATGATTTTTGTCAAGCATCTGAAAGAACGAATATCTGAGCAGGGATTCGAATCCACGAACACTGGAGTAAAAGCCATTGTTGTTACAGATTGAGGTATCGTTGCTCGACAAACTGTTCTAAGCTGAATGACGAGTAAACAACCATTGTGCACTCTGCGTATATTATCGACAATGATCAACCTAAAGATGCCGCGCAGGCTAACCCGGACATACACGTTTCGCCTCCTGTGGGTTTTCTGTTTCAGGAATCATTATTTTATGCATCTGAGATGAAATGTTTCGGCTGATCTGGGTCGATATATTTCGCAGAGTCCATAGTGTTTGTATTCTCGTGGAGATGAAATGTTTGGGCTGATCTGGGTCGATATATTTCGCAGAGTCCATATTGTTGGTGTTCTCGTGGAGATGAAATGTTTGGGCTGATCTGGGTCGATATATTTCGCAGAGTCCATATTGTTTGTGTTCTCGTGGAGCGGCTCCAATGTACATTACATTTCAGATTCCTAGAACAAGTAATATGTTTTGTTAGTGTTGCGTTACTTAACACTTTATCGCATAACTGGCATGCGTTGACAGAGGTGGTCTTAAAGTTAGACACTAGCCGTAGAGAGAGTGAGATAAAAGTCACCAGAAGAAAGAGGCTATTAACCACTGTAATTGGTAGCTAGTTACTAAATAAATTGCAGCTTGGCTTGTATATACGCTTTCGGACGCCTCGGCAGCAGACGGCTTTTTAAAAAACATAGTGACAAAAGAAGAAATTGCTCAAAACGAGCTATTTCTCCTTTTATGTTTTTTTCACTTTTAGTCATAGGTTATCCATTCAATTATAGAGATTTTCCATTTTTTTTACAAAATATGTTTAAAGTCGTCTGCTGCAGAATTGTCGTATGCGGGAAAGGGTTAAATTACTTACGTTCTGTTATCTACGTCATATGAACCCGTTCATTTGAACAAACACAGGTTGGGCGTTGTGACTCCAGTGTAGATCCAGATCTACAATGTTCACATATTGTTAACATTAACTTAAGAGGGGAACTGGCTTCTTCTAAATACATGCTGATCTGAACTGAACCTGCACTGTTCAGAAATGACAACTGGTGCATTTTTCCCACGACGCGCTCACATACTAGTTCACATAGATAACTTGACACTGCGTAAATTAAGGTCGAAATAAAAGGCGTACATAAAGAACGAGGTCATTACCCGTGGTCATTTGGTAGCTTATTACTTCATTAACTCTTCTGTACAAGTTTTACTTGACAGTATCGACACGATCCTGACCTTTGGACAAATATATGTTGATTGGTACAAAGCACATGTGAGAAAACCAACAGTGTGGACTCTGCGTAAAATATCGACCCGGATCAGTCTAAGCATGCCGCGCAGGCCTACCAGGACATACACCTTTCGCCTCCTGTGGATGTTCTGTTTTAGGAATCATAACTCTATACCCCTTTCCCCCTGAGACGAAAAGTGTCGGCCCGGATCAGTCTAGTATGCGCGGACTGCGCAGGCCGATCTGGGTCGATATTTTACGCTTGGGCTATAAGGTTGGTTTTCTCGCGGGTCGGCTCATGTATTTTTCTTTAAATCTGTAATTCTTGTTATAAAAACAAACAATGTGGGGTAAAGTTAGCCTTTGAAAATAGCGTAGCAAGCAAACTGCTAACTCGGAAGATCGTTTGCTTTCTTATTTATGTATTGATTTCAAACATCAATCTGTATTGGTCTGCTGATCTAAATGTCTCTGGTTCGTTCCCGAGTTTCGGCGCAACACTATGTAATGGAGATAGGTTTATTGATTGTTTTTATTATATTCTCAACACATTGGAATTATTAGGCTAAGCAATGGAGAATATGAGAGCTATTTTACTCGACCCGGCGTCGGCGTAACAAATTTGAATTATTAGGTTAAGCAATGGAGAACATGAGAGCTTTTTTACTCGACCTGGCGTCGGCGTAACACATTGGAATAATTAGGAAAGATAATTGAGAATATGAGAGCTATTTTACTCGACCTGACGTCGGCGTTACACATTGGAAAGATTAGGTTAAGCAATTGAGTATATGAGAGCTATTTTACTCGACCTGGCATCGACGTCGACGTCACACATTGGTTAATGTTTTATATGCAAGTATATGTATTACACCATATATCAGTTACTTCATAATATGTATTGACATTTTCAACAAGGATCACAGTTATAAAGTTAATAAAGTTAAATAACTCTTAACGAGAAATTCTGGTTAAAGCTTTACGTGCAATTACATTCATATGCATATATCAGTAACTCCTTGATGCATTGCATTAACGCCAACCATTCAGACCCGTTAAGCCTGCTCTTACGGTCAAAGCATGGGTCAGACAGTGGCTGCCATTCTTATTGGGTGTCCCAAGGCACAGGGGCATATTAGACTAGTAGGGTTTCACTACTAGTGTTTGCCAACACGAATTAGCTTTATAAGTATAACTTGGGCGGAAAGTAAAAATAAATAAAGCGTCTGCACAGTCTAGCCGGATTCTTCAGTGTTCGGAGACGCATTACGTACATTGTAGCGCGTACCCAAATGAGCCGTCCTGCGAGAAAACCAACATTGTGAAATCTGCGTAAAGTATCGACCCGAATCAACCTAAATACGCCGTACAGGCTAACCCGGACAGACACTTTTTGTCTCCTGTAGATTTTCTATTTCGGGAATCATAACTATATCCCCCTGAGACGAAACGTGTTGGCCCGGATTAGCCTACGCGGATTGCGCAGGCTGATTTGGGTCGATACATTACGCATAGACAATAATGTTGCTTTTCTCATAGAGCGGCTCAAATGGTGTTGCTTAAAATACACGTCTAGCAGGATAAGGGTTTAGACAGAGCTATAGAGAGATTTTCTTTGAAATCCTCTATTTCTAAATATAATCGAATTATTTGGGGGACGGTAACGTCACAATTTTGTACAATGCATGAAATGTTATCGCATTTCCATGAATACACGACAACTGAGCATGTTTAATCCAATCATTGTAAGTTATTCCAAACATGTAAATCCTGACTAAAACTAACTTGTTTATGCATTGAAAAACCTATTTCATTTGTAATGTTTGGCGTTTTAGACAGTTTGAAATAACATCGAAGCGTTGTCTGTAACGTTAAATAAGATTGGCTGACGTACATGTTTACGTCAAATCAAAACCAGGGATAGATTAGACTACCTGTTGTCATATAGAGGATATTGGTTTGTTTCAGTGAATGATCTATTTCATTGAGTGAAACAAAAATATTCTCACGAGTGGCTTTGCACTGATCTCTCAGTGATACAAACAAATTTTCTTTTTAGTTAAGCCATAAAAGGTATTTTTACCATTTCTTGTATGTTTTATCCCGTACAGTGCCTCCAGATTTTCGCTGTTGTGATCCCCACGGTTTGAGCGCAGTTTGTATTACTACCTGGATAAAAAAAGTCCTGTTTTTTCTGTGGACATTAACGTGAAAATAATTTGAAGACATTGCATAAAGTTATCATTTTAATTTAAATTTTATTATTTAGAGGCATATTATGTAATAAAATACAAGTAAACGCCATAATTAAACAAAGAAAAATCATGAAAAAGTAGTTCCGGCAAAAAATGTTAATTTCACTGTTTGAAAAATGGTAATTTCGCTGTTTGAAAATGGTAATTTCACTGTTTGAAAAAGTGGATTATCAATTTCTATTTCACTGAGATATCTCTTTAATCCATCGATAGGCATAAAATAAATAGGTATCTTTAACGAGTTATCAGATTAGCATGTACGAATATATATGAAGACCCAAACTTGCTAGAGGTTGGACATAATGTCAATACAACACAAGGTTGGTTTTCGCATGACGGACACAAATAATGCCATTGTAATACTCATTGTATTGTGTGACTATCCACTTGGTGATACAAATCATTTATTGATTGTTTCGATTTTAACGTCGTTTTAAACAGTTTTTCAATTATATAACGGCGACAATTTCACGGACACCTTATAAGTATTTCATTACAATCTCGCGTTCTCCACATAACATTGTACCGTGGAAACTAGCTACCTCCCAACATATACTCTAACGTCCATTGATTGAAGACGAATTACGCAATCATTGTAAATCAAATCACTCTTTCTCCTGTTGAGTATCTGTCACGATATGGTAAAACGAACGCTGCACACGGGAAGCCAACCCAAGATAACTTGTCACACGTGTACGTAGATCCATGCAATCTAATCAAAATGTTAATTGTCAGTTCTAATCTTCTTTGTCGTATAGATATGTGACTCACAGCACGGATCCGGATCCATCTACACAAAAGCAGATGTTGATCTTGACATTCATCCGTCACAACTCCCCTGGGTCGAAATAATCCTGCTCGTCGTTTAAGAATGTATTATCTATAATTCGATTTACCAAATGAAGACAAGGTTAACATCGTTTCACGTCGGATATAGACTGGACATTATCTGGGTAACAGTGTAATACTGCGTCTGAAGGAACATCCTTAATCAGTAAATAGGCATCAAAGAAGTCACGTATGATAACCCTTCCTCATTTGTTGACATGTTTAGACGCATCTACAGCTGAACATTTTTAAAAGCATAACACTATGAGCCGTCCCGCGAGAAAACCAACATTACATGGATTCAGCGTAAAATGTATCGACCAAGATCAGTCTAAGCATGCCGCGCAGGATAATCCGGACAAACATTTTTCACCTCCTTTGTATTTTCTGTTTAATGATTCATTACTCTATACCTCTATCGCCCTGAGACGGAATGTGCTGGCCCGGATTAGCCTCCACAGACTGCGCAGGCTGATATGTGTCGATACATTACGCAAACCGCCTGGTCTCAATTAACAAACACTTGCTATTTAACCACTGTGGATTTATCAGTGTTGTATAACTATAAGTTGTATACAAAGTCTTTACAATTAGTGTATCTCTAATACAAGTAACATGATTAGTAATTAATTGAACAAGAGATTGGAAGCCGTATTAATGTTTACATGCACGCGTTGGGAAAAAGCTAATTTGCAAGTAATTGTAACTGGAAAACATTTCGTTAAAGACAATACGCGTTCTATCTATCGCCTAACCATATCTAATTAGTGAGAAAAATACTTCGGGCATTCCAGAAAAATGTCACACGTTATATTTAATTAATAGAAAATATCGATTAATTGTATTTTCTAAACAAAAATCTATGACAAAGTATAGGACACAGCAATTCTTTTTAATTGGACTTGCCTTTATCTTTTCAGTCTGTACTGAAATGTCAAAAGTTAATATTGGAGAGCTAAATCAGAGAGATTAAACAACAATATGTCTCTCATGACTGAACTTAATCCTATGGTGTGGGTACTCAAAAGATTCGTCTCTGTGAGACGGTTATTTTCGGTACCTGCTACAAAGGGTTTGAATATTTTGGGTATGAAATACTATTTTTAACTAGAACCCAGGACATTAATCAATCTTCCATGTATTATTAATGAGTATCACGTATATTTATAGTTGTACAGATGATCCCGTTTTATCTTCAATGATTCCGTACAGGTTGATAGACAGATGATCCCGTTTTATCTTCAATGATTCCGTACAGGTTGATAAACATATGATCCCGTTTTATCTTCAATGATTCCGTACAGGTTGATACACAGATGATCCCGTTTTATCTTCAATGATTCCGTACAGGTTGATAAACAGATGATCCCGTTTTATCTTCAATGATTCGGTACAGGTTGATAAACAGATGATACCGTTTTATCTTCAATGATTCCGTACAGGTTTATAGACATATTTTCTGAAAATGAATTGACCATGGTTATACATCATTCAATTCTGTGAACTCGAAAATCGTTGGACATGGTACTTAACTGTCCCGTGGTATAACAAAGTCCCGCTATGTACATTAACCTACTAACTTGGAGGACAGGGGTGTAGAGGTAGACCGTTGTCATCTCGTACAATAGGTCCCGAGTGTCAGTCCCTGGATGATTGGAGGACAGGGGTGTAGAGGTAGACCGTTGTCATCTCGTACAATAGGTCCCGAGTTTCAGTCCCTGGATGATTGGAGGACAGTGGTGTAGAGGTAGACCGTTGTCATCTCGTACAATAGGTCCCGAGTGTCAGTCCCTGGATGATTGGAGGACAGTGGTGTAGAGGTAGACCGTTGTCATCTCGTACAATAGGTCCCGAGTTTCAGTCCCTGGATGAGTGGGTTCTGAATTTGGAATTTTACACACAAAGGAAGCAGACATCGAGTGTGATTAATATAAGCTGAAAGCTTGTTAAGCAATCGATATAAAATAAATCAGTCTAAACTAACATATTAATTGCGACTTGTACGTGTTTTATGACGTCTTTGTAAATTAAGAGATAGAACATATCAACTAAACATCATATTCAGAACATCTTCAGTGGTAACCAATACAATCAATGTAAACGAAAATGTATCCTCTGTGTTCTCCCAAGTTTTCATTTATCGCCTATTCTGCATATTGACATCGGATTATATGTCATTATGCTCCATAACAAACAACATAAACTTGCGACCAGAAACTTTATTCGGATATTTCGGTGAGGATGTTATGCTGTAACTGGTATTATTTTGTAAATACGTTTACCATGGTTTTGCATCGAGACCATTTCGTTCTTCGTGTGCGTGACTGAATAAGAAATCATTTAGGCAGAGTCCCAAGAAAGGGGACCTATGGGACTTTGCAAACAACGAATATCCATACCAATTTACCAATCTTCAATATTTCGAAATGTAGACGTACTGGCATTATTGAAGCATCTAATACACGGTAACACCCACAAAAAAGCGATTATGCAAGTGTTGTTTGCAGTTTAACTGTAATTGTCAGTAATGAGAAGTCTCCGAGTATCGGTTTTCGTTTGACGTCACCCATTTGTATATTTTATCGCAGACATACTGTATTCCCCGATAAGTCATGTTTAATTCCGTAGGTCACGTAAACATCTTGCTCACCCTTGGTAGTTTTAACACATTCAGAATTCTTACGGGGCATTGTCAAAAGAAAAAGAAAACTAGCTATAAATGACCCATGATGATAACAGAAATAACTTTGAATAATTGTACAAGTCAAACGAGTGTCTCAGCCGAGCCCCGGTAGTTCAGTCGGTAGCGACGCGGGCTGTCAATCCAGGGGTTGTGAGTTCGAATCCCGGCTCGGCCAACTTTCTTTCCGA
>JAUELF010290242.1:0-10080 GCA_031471495.1 Clinocardium nuttallii | reverse complement strand
ACAAACCAGTACTAGGCTAGAAAATGTGCCTTGCCCAAGGGCACTCCACCATGACTGTAGTGCCGCGACTGGGGATCTAACCCGGGACACCCGGTTTCGAAATCCCCACGCTAACCACAGCAGATTCCACTCCTGCATACAAAAGGCCGCATTAGAGCTAAAGGAGAAATGACCTAATTATGAGTAAATTCTCCTTTTGCCAAAACGTTCAAAATTGTCTGCAGATGTGTCTTATGTGGGGAATGATAAGCATGTACCATAAAATATACAACTATTCAGATATCAAGTACTGGTAAAGATGTATGCATTAAATAGACAACTCTAGAAGCCATTATTTGAAATGATAAAAGATATGCTCATTTTAAGCAGATTCTTTGATTTCACTGTAATGCTTTCAGTTCTATGTTTTAACCCTTTCCCACATACAACAAATCTGCAGCAGATGACATAGAAATTATTTATGCAAAAACACAGAAAATTAATCAAAATTTCAGTATTATCACTGAAAAAAGGTTGAAAACATTATGGCAAATGGAGAAAATTGGTTGTTTTGTGCAATTTCTCCTTTTTGTTAGAATGTTTTCAAAAGTTGTCCGCTGCAGAGGCATCGGAAAGTATATATATGAGGGAAGGGTTAAACAAGGGGACTTCTAACAAATTATAAGGTAAATGGATATAGAATTTCAGATGAATTTCAGAACTTTCAAATGCACTGTATCAATGATACACAAAGTTTCAGGGTGAGAGTGTTGCATGCTTATGCTAAGCTTTGTAACAATAATGGCGTACCAATCCAGTTCAAAAGCACTGAAATAAGCAAACTTGAAAATACCAGGACAAAGTTTTTATTAATTGTGGATTGATTGGTTTGATATTTTACCCTGTTTTCAACAGCATTTCAGCTATATCATGGTGGCCAGACCATGTGTTTCCTGGCTCTCTGACACCAGTTCTCCACACAACATTCTGACAAGGCAACTGGATATCTGGATGATTAGCCCTGGTCAATACTTATTGAGGCATCAAGTTAGTTTTAACCCTTTACCACCTACAGATGTATCTGCATCTAACAACCTTTGAAGTCATTATGACTTAGAGAGAAATTACTCTTTTAACCCACCCTCATATAGACGCTTTCCAACACCTCTGCAGCAGACGAGTTTTTGAAAACATAGTGACAAAAGAAGAAATTGCTCAAAACAAGCAATTTCTCCTTTTGTCACAATGTTTTTCACTTTTAGACTTTTAGTCATAGATTATCCATTCAATTATAGAGATTTTCTATTTTTTTTTTTTAAATATGTTCAAATTTTGCTTCTGCAGAATTGTCGTATGAGGGAAAGGGTCAACTAATTAGTAATCTTGCAGATACATTTTGAAACAACTTCAGCAGTAACTTTTGAAAAAATTGATTAACAACCAATCAATATTTAGAACATTTTAGGCCGTTTTCAATATTGTTTCAGTTGTATCACGCCACAGTTCACTTATTCATGATTCCTGGGTAAACAAACCAGTTCTAGGCTAGGAAATGTGCCTTGCCCAAGGGCTCTCCACAATGACCATCGTTCTGGAACTGGGGATCAAACCCAGAATGCCCTGTTTCAAATCCCTATTGCTAACCGCTTGCGTATTCCTATTTAGAACATGAACTAATCTTCCTATCAATTATCAATGCAAACAGGCCTAGTGCAATATTCACAAACAGTCTTTGGTATTGGCTGGGATGAAAGAAATCATAACTGGCATAATAAAAGAGCAGATTAAATATTTTTAAAGGGTGCAATAGAGTTATGTCTGCTAGTTTCCTAAAGTTTATACAGTCTTTGTTGTCAAACACTTGATAATTTTCTTTAAAAAACAGTTTGAACAGCAAAAACCATCAAAATATTTCTATGACTTTTATGTTATTTCTCTAAAAGGCAACTTATGGATAAGTGATAATTTGCATTTTGCATCAATTTTAAATTTCTAAACTATCAACAATAAATTAAAAGATCACAAACACTTACAAATTAAAGTTTTAAAACAAAATGTTTCTTCTTTATTTTAATTTTCACAGACATAACTCATCCATTATTTTGTTTTCCAACCCTAATAACTTACCATCACAGGAAAATCATAAGTGGGAGCGTTTTCCCACACCTAATGTAGTGTAAGACAACAATAATTCATCCAAGGTTAACTCTTAACACTAGCGGTTGCAAACCCTTGATGACATTTGCAAACAGTTTGGTACCAGATCAGAACCCACAAATCTAGGGCACTGATCTGAGATCCATCTGTTTGACACTTCAATTCAATTTCAGTTAACATTTGGGAAAAACATATGATTTTGTCAAAGTTTTGCAGACGACAATAATTTAGAGTGCAAGGAGTTAAGGAAAGGGGGAGTAATCTCTCTCTTACAAACTCTTTACTAGTACATGTATAACATGACTGTGTGAACATATCCACAAACATTTGGAAAATCTCTATTTAGGGAATGTATAATTATCAAAAAGAGTTGAAAACATTGTGGCAAATGGTGAAATTGCACATATGAGCAATTTCTCCTTTTGCCACAATGCTTTCAAAATTCAACTGCTGCAGAGGCATCAGAAACTGTCTATATGTGGGAAATGGATAAGACAGAGTCTTTCCCCCATGTTATCTCTTATATACTCTTTCTAACATTTTTAAAATCTGCAGCAGACAACTTTATAAACATCAAGTCAAAAATATGGAAAATCTTCTTAAAAGAAAGTTGAAACATTATGACAAATGGAACAGGAGGCTGTAGAGAGCCAGTATCGCTCCACTGCCATAAGGCAAAAACTGAATCTCAAAACAGCCCGCCCCCTGGTGGCCAGGTTTTTGACCAATCACCATGGCTTGAAAGAATCTTGTACAGTGTCACCCAAGGAGCATTTCTGCAAAATTACTTGAAAATTGGCTAAATAGTTATGGAGGAGAATTTTTTTTTTAAAGTCTTCATTAAAGCAAATATAAGGCTAACAGTCCCGCCCCCTGCTAGCCATATTTTAAGACTAATCAACATGGCTTGGTGGAATCTGAAAGAGAGTCACCCAAGGAACATTTCTACAAAATAATTTTTCACTATCTATAGCCATATAAGCCAAAATAGCCCGCCCTCTTGCGACCATGTTTTTCTACCAATCATCATTGCTTTAAGGAATCCGTTAGAGGGTCACCCAAGGAACATTCTACAAAAATATTTGAAAATCGGCCGAACACTTTCGAAAGAAGATGTTTCCATTATAGCCACATAAGGCAAAGTAGCCCTGCTGAAGCAAACATGCATGCATGTACAATGAACAATTCGCCATGACATCAGCCCAGACTGGATTTCAGCCAGGAGCTAAAAATTGCTCATGATAAGCAATTTATCGTTTCGTTATAAAGTTTTCACCAGTTGTCTGCATGTGTCTCCGGATTGGAATGAGTTAAACTCTGTTTTGTTGTTACTCAGAAGATTCCTATCACCAAGACAATTCTTTTGAGTACCCACAACATAGGATTTGAGGTTAAATAAGGATTGTAAGGTCATGAAATACGCCCTTTACCTATGGCTCTTATTATGTTTCTATATATTACACCCCTTGTGATAGTTGCTCACTAATAACAAACTTGTGCTGACAGACTCGTTTGGTTAAAGTGCATAAATATCATTCGAGGCAGAAGCCCCGTTTACAAGAGTTCATTGGTAAAAAACCCTCTATACAATTATTAAAACTGAAGATCTACAATAGAAAGCATAATTAATTCAAATGTTGGTTAAACTATGCACAGCTTGAGCATCAGATACAACAAAACTGCAGCAGACGACTTGGATACCATCTTCTTAATTAATCAAATAATCAAACAGAGTTAAAAAACATTGTTGCAAAAATCTTCTGCATATGGGAAAGATTTGACAATTCATCCTGTCAGACTTTCTTGCATACTTGCAAGAAGTGCTTAATCAGTATTTTCAATTGAGATGACTTTTATATTAACATAACTATATTTCAGAATAATCTTTTACCTTTCCAGATTCAGTGTGAAACTTGGTATCTGCCTCAAAAAGCTCCTTGAATACTTCTCCATAGAATGTCACTCGACTGAAAAAAATAATCATTTATTTTTACAATTCAAATCTATGTGACTGTATTTTTTCTGTATGTATGTTCCAAATATCTACCTTGTATATATACAGGACAGTTAACATATTCTATTCTGTAATATCAAAGTATTTGTCCAGTTCTCTAATAAAATCATTTTGGCACTTTAGATTGGTTGTAGTTAAATGCTATTTCATTAGTATTTCAGCTACAGTCCACCTTACCATGTGCTTCCATACTTGTCCAGATCTCTAATAAAATCATCATTTTGACATTTTACATTTGTTGTAGTTAAATGCTATTTCATTAGTATTTCAGTTACATGACGGAAACCAGTCCACTTAACTATGTGTTTCAATAATATGTCTAGTTATCTAATAAAATCATTTTGACATTTTACATTGGTTGTAGTTTAATGCTTTTCAGCTACATGACGGAAACCAGTCCACATAACTATGTGCTTCCATACTTTTAATCTAAACTAGAATGGAGTGCTCCGCGGAGCATGTGTCACATGCACCTGCTCATTGAAAGTGTGATGAAAAAGTGTGATGGGCAGACAGACAGATGCCCGACATAACAAAAGTAATCCCTAAGTGCCTACCATGCTATGCAGGGTGACACAAAAACTAATTCAAGACACCTGGGTAATCAAATCAGTACTAGGCTACTAGGACTAGCCTCTTTGAAAAGCACTGCACAATGACAGCTGTTAGCAGGAATTGAACCTTGTTTGAAAAGCTTTAATGCATACCCACATAAACAAAAGATTTGCAGCAGACAACTTACCAACCTTAAACTAATTAGTTCACTTGTGGAAAATAGCCTGCCTGCGCATCCATGCTAACAAATCCAAATAGATAATCCAAATGCTCTACAGACACATAGTTAACCTTTTACCACATACAAGAAATTTGCAGCAGACTCTTTTGAAAACTTCAAGGCTGGCTGCCTTTCCACATAGACTATTAGCCAATTTGTGGAAGATAAATGACTCATGTCAGCAACTTTTGTCAAACATCGGAGAGAATGTTTGCCCAGCTGGGCCTCAAACTCACAACCCCTCGATTGACAGCCTGCATCGCTACAGACTGAGCTACCAGGGCTCGGCTGTATAAACTACACAATGCTTCTACAAGTGGGAAAGGGTTAAACCTTCTATAACTGTTTTATTGGTCAACACTGCAGAGCCAGATCAGACTGGCTGATTTTGATCAACACTGGTGGCAAAGTGTTGCTGATATACTTACCTTTTATAAAACTCAGGCAGCTCTAAGTGAACTTCATTGTTCAGATCATCATATATCTTTTTGGCCTGATCTAAATCTTCTTTAGCCTGCAATGGTAAAATAAGATTGATTGATTGATTAGTCATGGGTTTTTTTCATATTAGATTTTTACCTCAAATGATACATTCAGAGTTGTCTGGTTTAAAACATTTAATTAACCTTTTCCCACATACAATAAATCTGATGCAGACAAATTTGTGAAAATCATCTCAGCTAAAATATTTAAAATCTTTGTAAATTAAAGTATGATTATTGAATAAAATTGAAACATTGTGGTTAAAAAAAAATGCTCATTTCGAGTAAGTTCTTCTTTGGTCACACTGTTCAAAAGAAGACTGCTACAAAGATGTCCAACTGTATCAGTTTAACAGAGCAGTACATTGCATAGCTTGCCTTTATACAGAATACCATTTGTTATATAATCTGCACTGGCAAAATATTCTAGGACCTCTTGATTTGAATTAATTCATCTTACTCAGGCCACTTTGGCTTCATTAAATTCCTTACCACTCTCTTGGACCTCTTGATTTGAATTAATTCATCTTAATGGGGCTATTTTGGCTTCATTCATTTCCTTACCACTTTCTTGAACCTCTTGATTTGAATTAATCATCTTACTCAGGCAGGCCACTTTGGCTTCATTCATTTCCTTACCACTTTCTTGGACCTCTTGATTTGAATTAATTCATCTTAATGGGGCTATTTTTGGCATTATTCATTTCCTTACCACTTTCTTGGACTTCTTGATTTGAATAAATTCATCTAAATGAGGCTATTTTGGCTTCATTCATTTCCTTACCACTTTCTTGGACCTCTTGATTTGAATTAATTCATCTAAATGAGGCTCTTTTGGCTTCATTCATTTCCTTACAACTTTCTTGGACTTCTTGATTTGAATAAATTCATCTAAATGAGGCTATTTTGGCTTCATTCATTTCCTTAACACTTTCTTGGACTTCTTGATTTGAATAAATTCATCTTAATGAGGCTATTTTGGCTTCATTCAATTCCTTACAACTTTCTTGGACCTCTTGATTTGAATTAATTCATCTTACTCAGGCCACTTTGGCTTCATTCATTTCCTTACAACTTTCTTGGACCTCTTGATTTGAATTAATCATCTTACTCAGGCAGGCCACTTTGGCTTCATTCATTTCCTTACCATTTGTTTTAAATTGTTAACCCTTTTCAAAGAGAGACTCTTTTAATGCCTCAGCAGTAGAAGACTTTTGAAAACATTCTTGCAAAAGAAGAAATTGCTAATGAGGAATAATTATAGTCTCTTTTTTAGAGACTGTTCATGTTTTTCTGTATAAGTCATCTCCTGCAGAACTGTTGATGTGGGATAGGTTTAATCTTACCTTGGCTATTTTGGCTTCATCTTTTTTCTTAGCATTTTCTGTGACCTCCAGGTTGTGTTTGGCATTGTCGTAGTCAATCAACTTTCTTCTACTCTTTGCTACTCTCGTCTGGAAAGAAAACAGAAGAGTTTATAACTTCCTACAATTAACAAATCAGTAGCAGACTGATTTAACAGTATCCGTTGACAACTGTAGTATATTTCTATAAACGAAGGAACAATTGGTTAATGAAGTTGAAATCAGAATGACAAAAAGGAGAAATTGCTTATTATGAGCAATTTCTTATTTGATAACAATGTTTTCAAAAGTCCTCTGCTGCAAATGCCACAAAATGAAAGTGGAGGTGAAAAAAGGTTAATGTCTGGATTTCTAGGCCATTTATTTCACCTTTCCCACTTAAAACCTCCTGTTGACACATATGCAGCAGATGTGGGGTTGTTTGTTTACCAATTGTGACAGCTATCTCTCCATTGATCACGATATAAACAACTCTCTTCAAAAATTGAACTTTATTTATAGATATATTCTTTAGTTTTGTCTTCATAATCTTAAAGTCAACATATTTCTGCCTTATTTAACCCTTTCCCTCATATAGACGCTTTCTGATGCCTCTGCAGCAGACGACTTTTTGAAAACATAGTGACAAAAGTAGAAATTGCTCAAAATGAGCAATTTCTCGTTTTGACACAATGTTTTCCACTTTTAGACATGGGTTATCCATTTAGTTATAGAGATTTTCCATTTTTTGACAAAAAGAAGTCGTCTGCTGCAGAATTGTAGTATGAGGGAAAGGGATAAACCCATTTCCATTTCTGGAAATCCCCATTCTCATCACATCTTCTTTGATTGCCTGATGACCATCCAGTCATTCAAACATCCTAAAACCTTTTCCTTCATACAACAAATCTGAAGCAGATGACATTGAAAAAACATCAGGCACAATTCGGGAAAATCACCATAATTGCTTGAAAGAGTTGAAAAAACATTGTGACAAAAGTAGCAATTGTTCATTATGAAATTCTCATTTTGCCACAATGTTTTCAAAAGTCATCAGATGCGTCAAGATGTGTGAAAAGGTAGCATTTGCCTTGGACTAGAAAAAGATAAACTAATACATGTATGTCCTAAAAAAGTTGCTAGATTTGTCAGTTTAGATTACATGTACATAAGAATATGTAAATATATATACAATACTCACTTGAATATTAACTTCCTCTTTAAGGCTAAGTGAAACATGGCCTTAAATATCATTTAACCCTTTTCCTCATATAAACGATTTCTGACACCTCTACAGTAGACAGCTTTTTGAAAACATAGTGACAAAAGAAGAAATTGCTAAAAACGAGTAATTTCTCCTCTTGCCACAATGTTTTCCACTTTTAATTATCCCTTTAATTATAGAGATTTTCCATTTTTTGACAAAATATGTTCAATGTCGTCTGCTACAGAATTGCTGTATGAGGGAAAGGGCCCTTTCCCTGACATAGGCCACTTTTGACAACTTATGAAAACATTTTGGCAAAAGCAGGAATTATTCAGAGAGCTTTTTTCTTCTTATGCCACAATTCTTTTCGACTCTATTATAAATTTAAACCTTCATTTTAAGAGAATCTCCAAACTTTTGGCCAGATATTTACAAACCCATCCGCTGCAGACTTGTTGTATGTTAAAAAGAGTTTTGTACTTCTTGTCAAGTTGCTCATATTCCCTGAGGAAGCAATTATGTGATTACATTAGCAATTACCCTTTCTTACATACAACATAATTGCCGCAGGAAGCATAATATTATGCATTATTGGAAAAGGGTTCATTCTATATATAAGAATTCTTTAAGAAATAAAGTTAATAGACAGAGAATAACATGTGACATTGTATATGTCATTTCATTTTAACCTTTTGCCACATTAAACAAATCTGCAGCAGAAGTCTTTGAAAACATCTGTTGTAAAACACAGAAGTCCTCTATTAATGAAGGTTTAATTACTTTAGAAGACTAATTGTATAATTCATTATGGGAAAAGTAGAAATTACTCAAAACGAATAATTTCTCATTTTACCACAATGTTTTCAACTCTGTATCAGCTATTTGAATATCATTTTCTAAAATATAACAGTAACTGAATTTGTAAGCTAATAAGATCAATTTCTCCTTTTGCTACGATGTGTTCAAAAGTCGTCAGCTGTAGATCAGGTTTAAACTGTGTTAATCTGCATAGATTAGCGGCACATAATATATCCATTAAATATACCCTTAATGCACTTGATGAATTATGTAGTCCTTTTAAATTAATACAGGAAGTAAATTCAAATATCATTGCAATATACAATACAATTTAATTTGAAGAGAACATTTCTTATATTACAAACTTGTTTGAACAAAATAAGCAAACATTTTCGATCTCTATTTAGATAATTCTGTGTTTAACCCTTAACCCTTAACCTTACATGCACAGATTCATTTTTTAATCAAATGCATTGAACACTCTGTGGGAAAAGGAGAGATTGCTGTTATTAACCCTTTCCCTCATATAGATGCTTTCTGACGTTTCTGCAGCAGACGGCTTTTTGAAAACATAGTGACAAAACAGAAAGAAATTACTCAAAACGAACAACCTATCCTTTTGTCACAATGTTATCCACTTCTATAAGCATAAGCATGTTCTGTTTCAGGAATCATAACTCTATCCCCCGAGACGGAATGTGTGGCCCCGGATAAGTCTGCGCGGTTTGCGTAGGCTGATCTGGGTCGATACATTACGCAGATGCCATTATGTTGATTTTCTCGCGGAACGGCTCTAACAGCGCAGGCGCGCATTCTGATCTGGTTCTGAACTGTTCGCCAATACATCATAGAAGTTTTTAAAAAAACATTTGAGCCTTAGCATGGATGTACATTTAGTTTTTTTTCCACACGTGTAATAATAAATGAAATATCCCGCGAGAAAACCAACATAATTGCCTCTGCGTAATGTATCCGCGAAGACTGATCCGGCCCGACACATTCCATCTCCGATGGATAGAGATATAGAGCAATGTTTCCTGAAACACAAAATCTACAGGAGGCGGTAAGTGTCTATCTGGGTTAGTCTGCGCGGCATGCTTAGGCTGATCAGGGTCGATACTTTATGCAGAGTCCACAATGTTGGTTTTCTCGCGAAACTGCTCAATTAACGTTAATGTTGTCTTCAGGGCAATTTTACCTTTTTCTCTGCATCTTTTTCCACGAACATGGCGATTAGAATGTTGGCCAAATCGACAACGGTGTCCAATATGACGTCCACCTGTGTCATTTCTGTGTTATTATTGCTATACATGTCTGAAAAACAT
>JAUELF010290231.1:0-10080 GCA_031471495.1 Clinocardium nuttallii | reverse complement strand
CTGTCTCTGTATGTCTCTACTATTGTATCTGTCTGTCTATACTATTGTATCTGTCTCTGTCTGTATATACTATTGTATCTGTCTCTGTCTGTCTATACTATTGTATCTGTCTATGTCTGTCTATACTATTGTATCTGCCTCTGTCTGTCTATACTATTGTATCTGTCTCTGTCTGTCTATACTATTGTATCTGTCTCTGTCTGTCTCTACTATTTCCCATATGAGACAAAAGCCCTACCTGCATCAGATGAGATCCAACTGCACGAGACCTGCAACAAACAAATAAATAACATATACTTCATATCGCTTCTTAGTCTTGCAGAATTAAAAGAAATTTCAGCCTCGTCTAAATAGCGAAAAAGCATATGAACCGTCTCGCGAGAAGACCAACAATGTGCTCTCTGCGTAAAGTGTCGACCCGGATCAGCCGTAGCATGCCGCGCAGGCTAAACCGAATGGACACCTGTCGCCCCTTGTGGATTTTCTGTTTCAGAAATAATTTTTCTATACCTCTATCCATCGGAGACGGAATGTGTGGCCCGGATCAGTCTGCACGAAAAGCACAGGCTGGTCTGGTCGATACATTACGCAGATGCCATAATGTTCGTTTTCTCGCGGGACAGCTCATATCACAATTGCAAAGAAACATTATCCCTCTGTAATCTTCGATCAAAGATAAATATGGTACAGCGCAGTCTTACCAGGGCTTTCTTTGGAACTCGTAGAGGCTTCCCAGCGACAACAGAAGCTTTAAACAATTTAATGTACGTAATAGATGAACGGTGTAGCTTGTGATCACAGTAATATATGAACGGTGTATCTTGTGATCACAGTAATAGATGAACGGTGTATCTTGTGATCACAGTAATAGATGAACGGTGTAGCTTGTCATCACAGTAATAGATGCACGGTGTAGCTTGTCATCACAGTAATAGATGAACGGTGTAGCTTGTGATCACAGTGATAGATGAACGGTGTAGCTTGTGATCACAGTAATAGATGAACGGTATAGCTTGTCATCACAGTAATAGATGAACGGTGTAGCTTGTCATCACAGTAATAGATGAACGGTGTAGCTTGTCATCACAGTAATAGATGAACGGTGTAGCTTATGATCACACTTATTGATATAAATCCACTCTGTTCAGAAACTTATTCATTTTGCCAATAACAGTTTTCGAACGACTTGGGATATGTTGCAATCTAATACGTGTACTAGTATATGGTGTTCGCCGATTTCAACAATATGCCAGTTATATGACGGGATTTCTTGAGTGTAACACGTACTACTAGACGAAGGCTGGAACCCACGACCTTACGAGTCGAATCACATGAAAGGCGACTAATAGCGACACACTTCTAGTTCCACATTAAACCATTCTTCCGCGACTATTCCTCTAATATCATAAACACAGGGAAGTTTAAAGGACTCTACAGTTCCGTGCTTCATTAAAATAAGTTCAGAAACTCTGCAGAGTTAGACAAATCTAACTTGTTGTACCAGTTTCATATTTTGAAGCCTGTTATTGTAATAAGAAGGCTATAGAGAAACGGTTATACCTATACTTTTGTGTAGTTTAACCTAGACCGTCTCTTAGAACTTTTAATCACATTGTTAGTTTTAAACTTATTTATTTGAAATCGAATGCGAAACAAGCTTTCAGCTTATATTAATCACGCTCGATGTCTGCTTCTTGGAGATTTAATCAGTTTATACTCAAGTCTGGAATCAAACTCTGGACCTTTGGTAGAAGAGGCCGACGCAATACAACTGTCACTCATTATTCAATATACAATGTCAGTTATTGGAATTTGATGGGAGAAACAGTTATGTAATTCCCTGATAAAGACCATATGTAGAAGACCATATGTAGACAATGATTATAAACTGGTCATATTTATGCCAAAAAACAGCATGTCGAAAATTCTTAAATCATAAGCTGAGACAACACAAAGTCTGGATCTTCGTTTCAAAAGGCAGTCACTGTTTAGTTGTGGTTATTATATACGATTCGGCGCGTACAGAATATGAAGTAGTTTCCTATAACGTTAGATGCTTAGGCGCGTTGATGTCAAAGTTGGTATTTGAAATATTAATTTAACTTTGCTTTTCATTGAATAAATTCATTACAAATGAATAAATATAATGTGGATTTTTTTTTAAAATATAGGTAATTAACGATTAAAAATGTAGAATAATTTGTCTTACCGTTATAAACAACAATATAAATAATCGCATTTTGTCATCCATTTCGACTTTCTAGCCGAACGCTTTCTGTTTCTAATACAACTATCCTCGGTGCTGCGAGGCACCACCGACTGCTGTTAATGATGTCACACCTTTTCGGACCAATCAACATCCAGAGAATTATCAGGCCGAAGTTCGGAATAAATCCTGTACCCCTTTACGTTTATGAAAGCATACCGGAAAACTAAACCGCGCGTATATTTATACAAACTTTATATGTCTAACGATGTATATAAAGTTATGTTCAACATGTAAACAATAATTAGTATTAAAACACCAATTACAAACTAAGGCCACTGAATCGCACATGAGATAAATAGTTAAACATGATAAGCATCCAACGATCTCGTTAGAATATGATTAATGTCAATAGTGTGATTGACAAAGACTGCAACCACTAAATCTATCCAATCTATAAATCTTTTCAGCTTCATCGAGACCTTTTGAACCGCGGCTTTCAAAAACCTTCATACTCGAGTTAACTTGATATTCACTGAGGCAAGTCAAGTGCATCATGACCATCAGGGTCTGCAAAACGTGTTCAGTGAAGCAGGTCCCTCATAGTGAATATCTGTTTCTGAATAGCATGTTTGCATAATATTACCGAATCAAGTGCATCATCGTGAAACTCTGTTTCTAAATAGTTCGCATACTTGATCACCGAAGCAAGTGATTTACCGTGAAACTCTGTTTCTAAATAGTTCGCATACTTGATGTCACCGAATCAAGTAACTTATCATGAAGCTCTGTTTCTGAATAGTGCGCATGCTTGATATCAGCCAAGCAAGTAACTTATCGCGAACCTCTGTTTCTAAATAGTGCGCATGCTTGATACCACCCAAGCAAGTGCATCATTATGAACATCTGTTTCTGAATAGTGCGCATACTTGATAGCACCGAATCAAGTAACTTATCATGAACCTCTGTTTCTAAATAGTTCGCATACTTGATATCACCCAATCAAGTGCATGATCATGAACCTCTGTTTCTAAATATTGCGCATACTTGATATCATCGAATCAAGTAACTTATCGCGAACCTCTGTTTCTAAATAGTGTGTATACTTGATATCACCGAAGCGAGTGCATCATCACGAACCTCTGTTTCTGAATAGTGTGCATACTTGATATCAGCCAAGTAACTTATCGCGAACCTCTGTTTCTAAATAGTGTGCATACTTGATATCACCGAAGCGAGTGCATCATCATGAACCTCTGTTTCTGAATAGTGCGCATACCTGATATCAGCCAAGCAAGTAACTTATCATGAACCTCTGTTTCTAAATAGTGCGCATACTTGATATCAGCCAAGCAAGTAACTTATCGCGAACCTCTGTTTCTAAATAGTGCGCATACTTGATATCACCCAAGCAAGTAACTTATCATGAACCTCTGTTTCTGAATAGTGCGCATACTTGATATCACCCAAGCAAGTAACTTATCGCGAACCTCTGTTTCTGAATAGTGAGCATACTTGATATCACCCAAGCAACTATGTTATCGCGATACTCGGTTTCTGAATAGTGCGCATACTTGATATCACCCAAGCAACTATGTTATCGCGATACTCTGTTTCTGAATAGTGCGCATACTTGATATCACCCAAGCAAGTGACTTATCATGAACGTCTGTTTCTGAATAGTGCGCATACTTGCTATCACCCAAGTAACTTATCGCGAACCTCTGTTTCTAAATAGTGCGCATACTTGCTATCACCCAAGTAACTTATCGCGAACCTCTGTTTCTAAATAGTGCGCATACTTGATAACACCGAATCAAGTGCATCATCATAAACCTCTGTTTCTGAATAGTGCGCACATGTGATATCACCGAAGAAAGTAACTCACCGTGAAACTCTGTTTTTGAATTCGGTCGTGAGCGGCATCTACATGAAAATGTGGTAAAAAAACACCGAGCGAAAATAACTAAGCAATAATAATTTGTTATCAATCGAGTGAAGTCCCAAGTAAATTGTTCGTCCGTTCGGATTCGCAAAACTATTGACATGTGCTCGCCAAAACAAATGAAAGATAGGGTCAGATATATTGAGAGGACATATTAACTGTATCATCAGTTTTCAGGTCTTCAGAAATATGTGTTTATATTGTCGAACACTGTAAGGCCATGTTTTGATGACCCGTATTTATGTTTTGATTTGGCCTATTATATTCTGTCAGAGTCGAGTTTCCTGACAAACACCAGGTAGATTGCTCATTGATTATGGATACAGCGCCCTGGAACCTTTGTTCCCTATGAATCTAGCCAAGCCACGGAGGAAATGGTATTTATTGGTTTGCCTCGTAATAGCGTTTAGATGAGAAATGTTTACTTTTCCTCTTGGACATTACGGGTATATTGCATCATATGGAATAGCTGGTTTACTGAATGGGTAAACGGAGGAGAACTTGCCACATTGTCTCAGTCTAATCATGGTCTTCGCTGATCGCAAAGTCAGGAAGAAATACTCTTTAAGTGACATAACGTAATCATCACATGTTACGGTGCTCTATCATAGAGGCTTTTGTTGACTTAAAACCAATCCAGCTATTTCAGTATTAATTCTTTGTAGGTTTTTTTTTTGTAACGAGACATCAATCAAAACATGTTTCAATTCAGTACGCATTTTGTGTCACAGTATTTCGAATGCGCAATATTTAAAAATGTAAAAGTTCCATGGTTGCCCTTATTCGTTTGTAAAATTAGTTCAAATTAAGGCTAACCATATCCGAGGAAACCTTTTGCGAAGTTCGTACAGTAGTCTATGCAGCATGGACTACTCTCCAACTTTGAAGATTTATAAAGCCAATGTATTGTCTTTTTACGATATATATATATATATATATATATGTATAAAAACTTTAACTGTGATTGGTCTCTATAGTTGGCCAATCAATGAGAGATCATTCGTGTAATAATATTTCAAAATCAGGCCGCTCCTTTCATAGATAAAGATTTTAAAAGATTGCACTACATTTAATTAAGTTATCACAGTCCCTAAAATCCTTGTTTCTCAATTAATTTCCTTTAGCTAAAGGGATAAACGGTAGATAGCTTTCGGACCTTTGCTTGAAGACGATCCCCTTGCTAACAAGAGCTGTCCTTTAGTCAAAACACGCGACTATTCGACTTATTAGTTGCTGAGATAAAGACTCGAATGTAGTTGTATTCTAAACGATTTACCATAATTTCTAAATCAAATAAATAAAAAAGGGCCATAATTTGCATTACATGCAAGATAAAGACGTGTAACTTAATTATTTACACAGGTGTAAAAAGGCTGTATAAAGTGTTAATACGCTGCATCGAGTAGTTACTGCGATATATACTCTTAATGCAGTTGCGAGCAAGACTTAAACCAACATTTCTAAGTAATAAAAGGGCCATACATGTACTTTGCATTAATTATATTCAGGATATAGTTATCTGACTTAATTGTTTACATAGGTGTAATAGTTGTATAAAGTTACAATGCAATGCATCAAACTGTTACTGAGATATGGAATCTAAATGTAGTTGAACGCAAAACTTTAACCAGAACTATTTTAGTAAAATAAGGGCCATAATTATCATTATAATAATGCAGGATAGAGTTATCGGGTTTGTTTTATTACTTAGCTGTGATGATTAAAAAGTCTTGTAGAAAGTCTAAATACACCAAGTAGTAACCAAGCTGTGGTGTAATGGGTAAGTGTATGCAAAATCATAAAACTGCTTATTGAAAACATAGTGACAAAAGAAGAAATTACACAAAACGTGCAATTTCTCCTTTTGTCACAATGTTTTCCACGTTTAGTCATAGGTTATCCATTCAATTATAGAGATATTCTATGTTTTGTCAAAATATGTTCAGTCGTCTGCTGCAGAATTGTTGTATGGGGGAAAGGGTTAAAAGGAAAATTGCTCTTGATGAGTAATCTGTCCATTTGTCACAATATTTTTTACTCTATTCAATAATTAAATATCATTTACAGGTTTTCGATATTTTGGTCCAAATGTTTAAAAAGTCGTCTGCTACAAATTTATTGTATGTGGGTAAGGGCTCGATATGTGCATAATCTGATGATTGTACTTAATACAGACTGCAAGTTTCATGAACCTAGATGTTCTATATCTGAAGTAATAGTATAATCTGGTTATTGAGACACACAGACAGATAGAGGATAGATGTATGTACCCTTACCTTGTAATTGGTAGGGGACTAAACAAACAAAGAAAAAGAAGACACATAATACATACCACTACTTTTTGTGGACTGGTCCTGAATAAGAAAATCCAAATTCAAAGTTTTATTGTTTGCTGAAAGAGAAAGAAACAAACAGTCCAAATACAATTAAATATCTCTTTAACCTATCCCTTGATACAGACAACTTTCGAAAAGTTTATGAACCAACAAATTTAATTTCTCCATTTCCCACAAAGTTTTTCGTACGCTGTTCCTGTTGTTGTTGTTTAACCTTGTTGTTGTTGTTCGGACGCCTTTGCAGCAGACGCAGACAGCTTTTTGAAAACAAAGTGACAATAGAAGAAATTGCACAAAAGGTGCAATTTCTCCTTTTGCCACAATGTTTTCCCTTTTTAGTCATAGGTTATCCATTCAATTATAGAGATTTTCTATGTTTTGACAAAATATGTTCAAAGTCGTCTAGTATGAGGGAAAGGGATAAATAAAATGCTCTCAACATCAGAACAATTGTTTACATCATGCTCAGAGCCAGATTTCTTTAACATTTTCCAGTATCCCAAACTTCTCTTATTGGCATGTCTTTATATGAAATTAATTCTACCCACTTGTACATGCTTTTTTTCATCATTGCCACAATGTTTTGAACTTTATTCAATAGTTATACATGTACTTTTATTCATAGAGATCGGTTATAATTTGCCTTGAGGATTTCAAAGTTGAGTTCTACAGGTTTGTTGTACGGAAAAAGGATGAATGAAAATGACGATAATGTTCTATATTTAGCCATTACTATCCCCAGGATGCATACAAGATCCAGATAGGACTGCAAGCAGGCACAGGCTGATCTGATTCACACAAGATCACAAAGTACCAAAGGTAAGTTCTCCCAATAGGGAAGCATAACAAAGAACTTTTGAAAGCAGTGAATTATCTCTTGAACGTATTTAGCCAAAACATAGAAAATCTCCATAATTGAATGGATAACCTATGACAAAAAGTGGAAAACATTGTGTCAAAAGGAAAAATTGCTAGTTTTTAGCAATTTCTTCTTTTGTCATTATGTTTTCAAAAGGCAGTTTCATCTTTTCCACTAATCATTCGTTTTCACTTCTTGGTAGACATTCTTTTTGTTTAAATTTGGACAATTACAAAAGTATGTTATATCAGGGGTTATCAACTCCATATATAAGTGCCGAGCATGGCTTTTCAGGATTTTGCAGCAAACATACCTTGAAAATATCAAAAACAGGCACGATATTCCACATAAACGCTGTCAGTATTACAAGAAATATTTTATACTTAGCCATTCCTTTTTCAACGTAAATAATATTTCCATGACATTTCAAAATAGAAATTATTTTCCATTACTTTCCAAAATAGAAAAGTTTATAAATGGATATCTTCAGGCAGTTTGGTAATAAGAAGTCTTTAATATCATATTTAGTCATGGGTTTAGGCTTCTTTTTATCTGAATTACCTTCTAAAGGGTTTGTTAGTCCACTACTGGTCCAATCAAACTGAGCTGGTGGGATAGTTTCCTGTAAATACACAAATCAAGAAAGTGCACATAATTACACAACAGCATGTTTAAAATAAGAACTCTTATACTCAACATCAGCTTTACACTTTCCTACATACAGCAACTTTGCAGCAGACAACTTTTTTGAAAATGTCTACTCAAAAATATGAAAAATTCTATAATTGTAGGTATAATTTCTGAAATTTTTTGAAAACATTGCTGCAAAAGGAGAAATTGCTCAAAAGTTGTCTGCTGCAGATGTGTCAAATTGCATCCATATGTGGGAAAGAACAAACAAATGATAATCAGATGTATGATTTTGATACATATTGCCAACTTTCAATGAGTATCTCATTTTTCTTAATATTTTCAAAAGTATTATGTTGCAGTGATAAAAGTGATGTATAATATCTGGTCATAATACATATTACCACTCAATATCACTATCTACAGGCATTATGATTGTTAAAGTGATGTATAATATCTAGTCATAATACATATTACCACTCAATATCACTATCTACAGGCATTATGATTGTTAAAGACAAGTATTTAAAGGCTAAAATGTGTCACTTGGAAATACCAGTGAACGAATGTATATTGTTTTATGGCACATCGACAGCTAAGGTCATTTAGCGCACGTTTAATTTTAAAATAGGTGTAAATGTAGTATTACCTAAAACAATGTTTGATAGAATGGAAATACCAGTATGTCAGTAAGTAAACGTGTGTCAGACAAAGCGGGCGACACACAAATTAAAGGAAACTAATTATGATAGACTGAAGAAAGAAAAAGAAAGTAAGTAACAGTATCACGAAGCTTCTTATTAAAGGATATATATGTGAATAAACTGTTTACCCGATACATTTAAAGATCCTACTGTCTAAATTTGATTGACTGATTGGAGTTTTAAGCCTGTCCAACATATAGACGCTTTCTGACGCCTTTGCAGCAGATGACTTTTGAAAACATTGTTTCAAAAGCAGAAATTGCTCAAAACGAGTAATTTCTCCATTTGCCCTAATGTCTTCATCTTTTTGCAGTAATTATACCTTCATTTATAGAAATATTCCAGGTTTTTGCCAACATGCTTTCCAGGGACTGCTCTGGGTTGAATTTTTCTTTGCCACCACTTTCGCCACATTGAAATAAAATTCACCACTTTTAATGTCTATAAGAGTCATATATTTTCGCCACTTTTGATAAATAAATTTGCTATTTTTTAGCCACTTTTCTTTAATTTCAGGGCGATCTCATTTGTTTATACTCACCCAAAATTAAACAGATTTTTCCCAATCAAAAATGACAAACTTACATTGTCATAAAGTCATGAAAGGCCTACGTCGATCGTCAAACCTAATTCAAAAAGCATGCCCATATATTTAATACATCTATAATTGCCAATATGTGACTTGCTGATCTACAGTACGATAGTCCCTAAAAAAAATTTGTTTGCATAGAAATGAGTGTATACCATCACCAGAATGTATTGAATGTATGACATTGAGTTTAAATTGATTGAGAATTTGTATAGAATGCACTGGAAATGATTGATTTGATCACTTTTAGTATTTTGACCTTGATTGAAAGTGAAAGTAAAGAAGGCTAAACACCGGTTTTGTCCAAAATGACGGTACTATTTCCATCTGGTGAGTTCTTTCTTGCACTATACATGAACCCACATTTTCTTTGGATTGTTTTAAACGCTTAGAAAGTGTGACAATTGAGGACTGAAACTGGTTGATTTACATGGAAACAAGGATTTTATTTGGTGTATTGTAACCACAACAATAAAACAAGTGAGAAATACACAAACTGTCAAAAGTGGTCACTGGTTCCCGACATTGAATAAAATGATGGTGCATTATCTAAGATTAACGGAACCAGTTACCGTTTGTCGTAAATTGATATAAACAAGAGGGCCATGATGGCCCTGGATCGCTCACCTAAATGTCAACAAGATATTCCTTAAATTTTACCAAGTGACCTAGCTTTTGACCGAACATGACCCAGATTCAAACATGGCCTAGATATCACTAAGACAAACATTCTTACAAAGTTTCAACATGTTCAAGCCATAAATGTAGCTTCCAGAGTGTTAACAAGATATTCCATGAATTTGACCTTGTG
>JAUELF010290220.1:0-10080 GCA_031471495.1 Clinocardium nuttallii | reverse complement strand
CGAGCAAGCTGTAGTTTACTATAGCTAATACACGTTTTGACCAATACCAATATGAGGGATACAGACATTCCCTTATACAACCGGATTTTATTTGCAAGCCGCGTCTAGCGATTTTGGGTTATAACTAATCTGTTTAAGGTAAATACTCTATACATCCGCGCTCCCTGATAATTCTATAAGAATGCAACTTGTAAGACGAAGCTCCTATTTAAATAAACACGTGACCGGATAAGTGGTGTAACGCGTCCTTCGCATGATGGAGGTCACTAGATCGATCTCCGGCTGGTTCATACCAAAGACAATTGTGATTATGACTTACCCTTCCTGATGCACACTTGACGACTGGCTCGTTGAAATGAGAATATGTGTCGAGGGTACCTCTATGGTATAACTGGAAACTTGTTGAAAGCGGCGTAAAACACCATGCAAATTAAAGTAAACATAACTAATATACACGTATTGAACCTGTGAGCGCCATTTATTTGGAAACACGTGTTGTATATAGTATTTTACTAGCTTGTGTTCTATAATCTCGAAAATAGAAAAGCTTGAATCAGTTTGGCCACTTCAAAGAGCTTCGTGTTGCGATTTGGGTTCCTTTTGCCTACCCAGTTTGGGATAATGTCAAGTTACATTCATATACACTAACAACTATGCGGATTTCGCTCTAGGTTTTATGTCAGAAGATACATTTAAGTATATAATGCATATTAGCAGACAGTGAATATACTCTGACGGAACTGTGTGTTTCAGTAAATGCACCTAAGTAACGTCAGCAATCCACAGTTTTAACTCGATACTGTTTACCCTATTCTACGTTTATAATGTCAATAAGTAAAATTAGCATGTGCCATTTAGCTGCATTTCTCAAAGGCCTGGTTTTCCATGATATACAAAAGTATCTTCATGCTGCTTCAAATGCTTTTTCCTGTAAACATATCCATCCGAACAGGTTCCACCCTGTCTCTCTGTGTCCAAGATTAGGGTTTGTTACTAGAACGCTGAAAAGTTTCTCCACATCCGCTTCTTTTTCTGTCTGTTGTTTTGTTTTTGAAAAAAGTAAACACTGAAGAAAAAACAAATACATTTCTGAGTCAACAGTAATACAATTTAACAAGAAATCCTGCAATTGTTCGGATATCGGTCCAGGTTGTCTGAACACAGTACGGAACATTTCGTAATGAAGGGCTGTATGGACAAGACTTACTTGAGTTGGGTGGAATTCAAGACAGCCTGTGATACAATGTCGTCTGAAGTCAGTTCTTGCCATGTCAGTAACACTTAGTTTTCTAGCAATGGCGGGACAGAGATAATCACCATGCGTATGACATTGACACATAGATACCACATGAAGTTTTAAACTATTTTCAGATGACACTATAATACGTTTACACGCCTCTTGAAGCTGTCCAGACTGAACATATAACGATGCGTAGGATAACTTTGACGGGATAAGGTCACAGTCACCTGTTTCTGAGATTACATTCGACATTGTTTTAGACCGAATGCTGGAACCATCTGATCGTGACACGTACTAGGCAAAGAGACACTGTTGATATTTCAATTCTATATGTGGGATTATAGAGTCAAGTACCATTCTTACATCTCTCGTTGTATGATCTGATACATGGTTTGTGTTTCGTACATACAACAGAAGTTGCCTCGTCCCATTTAGATACTCTATAGTTTCATTACACGACAAATGAATATATTGTAGGCAAAGGTTCCTTACACTGTAAACAGATGCTGAAATAGTATTATACAATCTTGGAAGTTTTCTAAATGTGCCAGTATTTTCCTGATTACAAACCGGTTCAGACCCATGTATTTTGGACTTTAGAAGTGCACCTACATTATCACATTCGATTGCATATATAAAGTTGGCACCACTGTCTATGATGGCGTTTAAAATAGTCTCTGTATGTGTCAAAGTCATCGGACTCAGTTTATCGAACAAATTATTATCTGGAATGAAATAATTTGGACAATTTCTTTCCTTTTCACACGTTAGTAGACGAACACGACACACTCGTACACATAGGATAATGTTACCATTCTTCCAAAAATGTCTTGATGACTTTCCAATTGTATACAACAGACTTCTTTTACAATGATACGATGAGATAGATTTACCAGCCTTTGGTTCTATGATATCTTTCTTTGTCATCTTGAGGAGAATGTAACACTTGTGTCGCGTTTCGTTCATACTTGACATGAGATCACGTTCTTGAAGTGAGAAGGAAAATTGCCATACGACTTGTTGGCACTGTGAGGAAGTCCAATACCAACAAGAAAACAACCATACGAACCCATTGCCTTAAGTTTATTCTGTGATGGCCAGTCGTATTTCCGTGTCCGGTATAACCAGGAATTGACTGATATCGGTATCTGTCGACACCCAAATGCACATACAGAATCCATTGCACAAGCATCGTTTATAGCCGGAATCGACTCCGCTGGACCGTTCTGAAAAGCGTTTGGTAGGGAATTGCTCATGAACTGTCTTGCACATACTCTACCTTTCCGATCGATTTGAAACCGGACAGCATTTAATGTATTGATTATTTCTGCTGTGAGTGGACATTTATCTTTCACAAGCTGAAGACGAACATATCCGGGTGTGTTGTCTTCATCATTTATAATAAGGTAAGAAGATCCCTGTTGTTTAGACTCGACTAAATTCTCTACAACTGGAGAGTATTCGTAACAATACATGATATCATCATCAGAATCCAAACAAGTCGTAGTTGTCTCTTCGCATCTACTTCCAACTTGATAGATTAACACTCTGCTTAAAAGTTTGGGATACAGATTGCCTAGAAACGTCATTGGTATTTCATTGAACATAGTACTTTCCCAATACTTATTTCGCATGTACTCATATGCTCCTATAATATCAAATACTTCATGCATCCCCTTAGGCAATTTATTGGATATGTCCATGGCTCGACCATCTGTAATAAATATCAAAATCGACATCTAAAAATTATGAATTGCAGATATATCAACAGCTAGGGTAACATGCGTAATGATATCGGCACATCTATGGCTTATATTCCTGCCAGATACATGTGACGTAACAGTAAACATTGAATGTGAAAGAGATTAACAACGTGTTTGGTCGTTTGAAACGACTTGTATGAAAGTCAATACACTAATTAGTACCTGTACTTATCTATATTTCACAAACAAGGGAACTAAAAATAACATTTTCTCTTTGTATATTTCTTTCTTGCCATAAATGTACAAATTGTTTGGTGAATCGAAACGTCTTATATAAATGTACACATATCAAACATAATCTTTAAATATCTATTTTTCCTCCTAAACGTGTTACGTACATGTATAATGTTATTAGTTTATATATGATCTTATATTTCAAAAAGAATTATAAATATAAACAGATATTTCAATACGAGCTCCAGAAACCGTACTATTTACGACATTTTTCATCCGATTTCAACCAGACATGCCCCTGGTAGCATATCGTCAATGTCGAAGGTATCCAAACATTCGTCTTTCGTTGTATATTGAATACATAACACTATTCCGATGTATGTTTGAAATATGCAAATATTCGTCTATCGTTGTATATCCAATACAGAGCACAACTCCGCCAAACATGCGTCTAGCATTGCACATTAAATATTATACAGCTATTTACTTCTCTTGACGTCAAAAGTGAAAAACTATTCTTCAAAGTGGATGACAATTGACCCGAGATATAGAACTGTTGACGGGGGAATAGTCATTTTCGGGGAAGTATATTTTTTCAACATTGAACCCAAAAGGAGTAAATAGGTGTTTTATTATATATATTCATGAGAAACGCATCTTTTAACTAGTTTGTTTATTACATTGATGTCATCATTTTAATTGGGTTAATTCATGTAACATAAATGAAGAATCTAACATAAACACAGAAGTATTATTGTAAATGCAGGAAGAATGCATACTCATTATAATTTATAAACACAATGAATAAAGCATTATTGTTCAGGATTTCCAGGTTCATCATTTGCACTATAACAATACACCATTGCACTCGCTTACTGCTTGCCATGGTTGATATTGACAGTTCCATACTTTACAAGATTAAATGCCAGTGCAATTAATTGTTGGAATGGAGCATATAATCCCATCTTAATAGTTGTGTGATTCCTGAAATTTGGTATATTACCAACGGATGCAGGTTAAAGATTGTGTTGAACAGATGATGCGCCCTGAAAACCTTTATCTCCGGCTTTTTTCTAATGAAGAACTTCTTTAACATGAAAATCGGGTACAACTGTAAAATATATTTTAATAAAAACATTAAACTACCCTTTGTTTCGAAAGAAAATTTCATTGTCTCTTTTGTACGCATTTGAAATGCGCTGTATAAGGCCCTTTGTCGTACGTTGAAACAGTAAAATATGTCGAATAATTAAATACCAAATATCATAATAATTATGTCCCGAGCCGTAGAATAAGATATGTTCCTTGTCAATATATAGTAAAAAATTAATTTTAGATTTTAACAAGACTGACACCTGCACCAAACTTTGGAAATCAACCCTTTGATATGTAAAATAATTGTATAACATTATATTCATGGTATTGCCTTTATTGTAAAAATAATGTGTAAAAATAACTAATAATTATAATACAATAAATATAATGTTATACAATTATTTTACATATTAAAGGGTTGTTTTCAAAAGATTTGTATTCGGGAGATCAGTGTTCACAGGTGAATGGGTATTTTTCCCGATACTCAGCCCGATTAAACCCTTTACAATGCATTGCGTCTACAACGGTAGACGGGGTTTTGAATATGTCCAACATGACATGAAAGAGAAAAGCGATGGGTTTGGAACCGGTTTGTTTATTTATTAGCATTGCAATTTGTTACACACGCCTGTCCAGACCAGTAACCTACGTATCCCTTAGCAACGAACGAAAATGTGTAAATTATTTAAATGAGGCACTTATATTGTAATTGTTGTATTACACTTCTAAATATTATATTAAACAGTATTAAAAAGTTCCAATGGTACAGTTCTTTTATAACCAAAACTCAACGACAAGTGAACCCTTTAAATCATAGAATATGCGATAGCTTCAGATAGTGTGTGTATTAATTGTATTTTGTCAATACCTTTTTATTGGACACGACAGCATTATGAATCCTTAGCTATGAATGTCAATAACTGTATATTTAAAAAGCAAGTAATTAAGGAAGTAGGTACATATTTCTAGAAGACATACGCAGTCATGTACTGTAGTAGTCTAGAAACAAGTAATATTTCAATTCTTAAATCCTTATTTGATCACCAGAATATATGCTGTTGGTACCCACAAAATATATTTGAATGAGTAATATAAGATTTATTGTAGAGCTAAGATCAAGTTACTACATCACATCTTCGACGAATTAACTCACCTTTCTTTTGGGAAACAGTTTTAATTTCATACACTGTTAATACTGGTGTATTCCTCTTGAAAACATAATTGTCTCTGTCTGGAGCTATATGTGGTTGGTGTAAAAATCCGTTACCTAAACCGGGCTTTAACCCGTCACCAACTTATGTCATAGTAACAGACGCAGAGGTACATTTATCATGTTTAAACGATCAAAACATCCGTCTACCATTGAGGTATTAATAGTGAATATATTTGTTTATTCACTGACGTTTTAAATAATGTGTATTACGCTTGTTACTTCACCTAAACTGCTTCACCTTAGCTCAATACAATGGGGGTGTTCGGTTTAATACAGTTCGTTCCGGTTTATAAACAATCATTGACGGAATATTTGAGACGAAATGTGTTGTTGTGGACAACGTCCTTGTGTATCCGTCCATTCAATCGTACCATTGCAAAAGCTGTAGTCGACATAATTGATACGGTCCCGTCTGAAAAGGCATGCCATTTGGAAGGTCCCGAATGTTGATGTTGCCTGCATGCAAGTGTTTTATTTTATTCGGACGCGATCAGTCAACATATACAATCGTATTCGTAACAAGAGAGCCAATATGGCCATTTATTGATCACCTGAGTGATAGTATAGAAGCAAATGATGCTGTTAACTTAGGTGAAGTTTGATCGGATTTAGTACTGAACTGTAAACGAAACAGTTTATCAGTAGAGGAAATTTGTCACAATGCATTAAATCGTTGAACACACTGAAAGAGTACCACCAAATGAACATTTCTTTGAGGGTACATTGGCCTAGCAGATGTCGGTAGGACCTAGATATTCATTTGACCCATTTTGCAATGCACATTGAGGCTATATTTTTGAACAAATCAATATGGATTGAACAAGTCATGTATATTTTACAAGGGAATAGTCTAGACTAATTTGAAATCAGATGAGAAATCTAGAAAGGATGGGATTTTTGTAATTTAGCCCTTTTTCTGATTCCGAGGTTCATTTAGCTGCCATTTCACTAGAAGAAGTGTTGGTATTAAACTCCCATTCTGATACAGAAGCAACATTCCTATAGGATTGGCTAAAATTAGTTCAGTTGTTAAGGAAAAAAAGTCAATTGAAGCTAAACGTTAATTTTACCCTTTATCTGATGTTATCTGGCTGCCATGTTATTCAACCAAGCAACATGCTTTAAACTATTGTATAGGTTTACCAAAAGCAGATTTTTATTTGTATTTTGTAAACTTATTTCAAGCGGAGTTGTTCGAATCATATATTCATGTGTCGGCGGTAAATTAATGTTTGCAATACTATTGTACAAAGGTCTTGATTATGTCAAATGTGTTAAGTGAAAACAACGGAATAAACTAATCCAATCAACCAATAGTGCGGACGAGATAGTTGTTGATCCTTTTCCAACACTCAGAGGGTTATAAATGTATCGGAGGCAGACGACTGCTATGCCACAGTTTTATCAACGTTTATCAATAGTTATACTTTCATTTGTAATGAGTTATCATAGTTTTGTCTCCTGCAGATTTTCGGTATTTCGAAACGGGTTTTAAAATCGATAATGATAATAATTGTAAAATTCGAATTCAATATTTACATGGTTAATACTACACCCAATCGATAAATAGTGGAGTGTCGAAGGCTTTTTACCTTAAAAATCCATTGAACACAGTCCTTGTATTTGAAAATTTAACTCGTATTGTATGGGAAAGAGGTAAAATGCAGCCGACGACTATACACCATATTGGAAGAATATGTATAATCTCTATAAATCCAAATGTACCAAAAGACGTTCTCCTTTTTCAACACTTATAACTTATCGCATTATAAGGAATCATGTTGAACATTTCCCCACATACGCAACACAATGTACGAGACGAGTATTCAACATATAGGCAAACTAGGTATAATCTCAAAACATCAAAAAGACGTTCTCCTTTTTCCACATTAACTACTTATCGCATTATAAAGGGAATGGGTTAAATGTTTTCTGGATACGTAACAGATTGCAGCAGACGATTGATTCTACAACCCTTAGGCAACTATGTATAATCTCAATACATCAAAAAGCGTTCTCCTGTTTCAACACTAATTACTATTCGCATTATAAGGACACATGTTAAACCTTTTCCCACATACGTAACAAAATGCAGCAGACGATTATAACAATATATCAAAGGCATTCTCCGTTTTCGATGTAATAACTTATCGCATTGTAAAGGGAACTAATTAAACTTTTCCCCACATATGTAACACAATGCACGAGGCAAGTATACAAGATCTAGGCAAAATATACATAAACTCAATCATCAAACAAACGTTCTCCTTTTCCACACATATTACTAATCGCATTTTAAGGACACATGTTAAACATTTTCACAAATTCGTAACAAAATGCAGCAGACTATCATATAAAATATAGGCAAAATATGTATGATCTCAATACATCAAAAGGCGTTCTACTTTTCAATACTAATTATAAATCTGCTGAAAAGACGTCCAAAATGCGTCTGCACAGGGGAAAATGTTAAAACATTGATCAAGTGAATATATTTCCTACTTGAAAATTCCACTTGATTGATCCTTTCCTTCTCGTAGACACCTATTCATCAGACATATGTTTCTCCTTCCCTCAATCTTTTCAACACTATTCAATAGTTATATACTGTTTTTCCATTGTTGTGCCAATTTATTTTTAAAGTTGTCTGATGCAAATGTGTATCTGGGAAAGGGATGTCAGTAAATGTATCATTCGAGATACAAATCGAGGAGAACTAGCTCGTTATGTAGAAAGTTTCCATTTGCAGACGACATTTGAAAACATTACCCGACAACGATAAGTCGAGAGTTGTGATCAATTTCTCGTGTTCGAACATACTTTACAACTGCGATATCTCCGTTTAGCACACTATGCTCAACTAAACTCAATACGTAAAGTATAACTACTATAACATTTCCTTAGTTTTGCCTTGAATATTTTAAGTCTGAACATTTGTTGTATGAGAGAAATAAATATGTGATTTTTATAATTTCCACATGTACTTTTAAAAAGAGAACATTTGTAACCCCGGAAATAAATATATAATTTTGTCTTGATACGTTCTTAAGATAAGGTTGCTATCTATTAGTAGTTTAACATCAAATAAGACAATTTAGAAGTGTTATTTCGCATAATGTTTATATTGCAAGGTTGTTCAAATTTCGAAACAACCCTTTACGGGTGATCTTTGGTGCAAGATAAGAACACACCTTTAAATCAATGCACTGATAGTGCTGCTAGCAAGGGACTTACAGTAACTGCCGGTTTTGGATTACGTTTTGACAAGAATTAACATAAAACAAACGTTTATTATGGATGTCGATCCTTATTTTACATACTATTGTAGTTGAAAGCACGGTATTCTACTACTGGGGAAAAACCGCATTGCCTGAGAGGCCAACCCGGTCTCCCGCGTGACAGTCGAAGTTTATAGATATATCTACATGTATACCACTCATGCAAGTTGGCATAGCTAGATGCGTTTAGTAGATGTAGACAACTCGTAAGGATTTTTGAAAGTCGGACACCTTGACATGAATACACATGTGCCGTATACGGTATAGCTTTATAACATATCAACTATGTTACCATTATTTTAATAATGTTCTCCTCTGGTATATCTGGGACTAGGACTTGATTATCGGAATCGGCTTCGACTTGATTCACAGACAAACACAAGTACTTACATCGGTTTGTCTGCTGACTGCGTAGACATGCATTTATAATTTCTAACTCTGTAATTCTTATATGAAAAGAAATCTCCCCTGAATCCGAACTGGTGTACAGTAGAAGAGATGTACTGTGGATGTATTAAATTATTCATTTTCAATCTTCTAATATTACCTTAACTATAGGGACTGATTCAATTCTAAAATCAATGAATGTCTTCTGAATGCACGTACTACAGCTAAAAGTTAATTGGGAATTTGTAAAACAATAACTTTGAGTTAAACATTCCACGAAGTTAGGAATGCTCAATGACATATTTTTAATCATACAGAATCCCCAGAAGTCACGATTGACAACATTAGCTGCCTATTAAGTCTGACCGGTTGACTTCACTTTCAAAGGCCAAGTATACACAAAGGGCTTATTTTGAAACCGTTGTTGTTTTAATACCGTTTACTTAAGACTTCGTTCCGGGGTCTATATACTATTGATAAAAAACGAGCAAGTCCGGAATTCGCCGAGCCAAAGACGCTTCAGAACGTTCATAAAGTATATGATCAAAAAGCTTTATTTGATTCACACTATTTACAGGGCTCGATACAAAATAGGGGGATACAACAAGTCGCACTATTTGTCTGACGCGGCTTACGACTCACGTCTAAAGGATTTTGGTCAAATTACTTATGGTGTACATTGATGACTCAGGTGAACCTGTACCATCCGATGTCTTATCAGATCGTTCACTATTCGATCTTTGAGCGTTGAACTGGCAGTGCAGCTCCATTAGTTTCATGCCAATTTAATTAAATACGATCCCTTCTAGTTATGCATGACTTCCTCAGTGGTGTAATGACAGAGCGTGTGGTTAATATTAGGGATGGGACCGGGTACCCGAGTACCCGAGTACTCGATCGGACGTCCGAGTACCGGTTATTAAAATAGGT
>JAUELF010290209.1:0-10080 GCA_031471495.1 Clinocardium nuttallii | reverse complement strand
TTCAATAAATTCCTTCAAGTAGTTTCCGAGATCTGCTCCGGACAAAAAAAAGTTAAGAAGAAGAAGAAGAAGAAGAAGAATAAGAATAAGAATAACTACAAATACAGCATGTCCCCCCTTTCGGAGAAGGGGAGACATAATAATGTGAGAGAAATGCATACCGACCATACGGAGATAGAAAGAAAAATAAACAAGGGCGCCAAATGACACAATTAGTGATAATTGGTTGTACATCTGTCAAGCTTAGAGAGTGGACACTGTTAAAAAAGATAACGTAATAAGTTATCAAACCTGACCAAGATATGCTGCCCATCAACAAATCGTCTATATTTGGTGATGGTCGGATAAAGGCTTCATAAGTTATTTAGCTGACAAGACACATTTGAGGTAATTTCTATAATTAAAGGGCAATAACTCTCTATTGACAAGAGCAATATGGCTAGTTATCAGACTTGTCCGAGATATTTATCCCGATACACATTCTGGCAAATTTTGGTGATGATTGGATAAAGGCTTTTAAAGTTATTGAGCTGACAAGACCGATTTTAGGTAATTTCTATAGTTAAAGAGCGATAAATCTCAATTGACTAAAGCGATATGGCTAGTTATCGATCTTGTCCGAGATATTATCCCAATACACATTCTGACAATTTGGTGAAATTTGGACAAAGGCTTCTAAAGTTATTGAGCTGATAACATACTGGACGCCGCCCGACCGATAATTCGTGTAATATTAGTTTACACTGGTACTAACAGTACGCATGTATACAGTTATGGATAGAGATCACGAGATTCACGTGGATGTTTTAACTCGATACATGTTTCAATATTAGTGTTCACTTGGACGAAACACATGCATGCATATAGAGTTGTGAATGAAGAGCACGAGATTCACTTGGAGGACAACTATTTAGTAGTCGTAAAATAAATGGAACATCATAGAGCGAGGAAAAACAAAAACAACTATGTGTCGAAGATCTAGGTCAGTGACAACTCGATCACAATACGTTCTAGTATTTATCATCGTGTTTTCACTGAATTAAATATTGTTGGATTTTTTGTTGGACATGTTACGTGGAATACACACATCAGGGTGAGTAAATATAACGTATATATAATATTATATGCACACATTAGCGGACGTTATGTTTACAGTAAACACTACATGGAATGCACTGTCACGTGAGGTAAAAATCGTGGTTGTGAAAAAGGAAATATGTTACCACTGAAAAAGTTTGTCACCTCAGTGAAAGCCTGTTTACTTCAGCTTCTCTGTGTCATTGTTGGAAGAGATAAGCAAACAGGAACCATCTATCAGTTTGACGTAAATACGACCATCGTAGGACCAGGCATTGTTGATTGTCTTTGACTTGATCAGCTTTCTAGCATTACGTAAAAGTTCAGCTGTCTTTACTTGTCAGGTCCTCGTTTACGTAACGCCTGCATTGGTTTTTGAGGGCTGATTTACCTTTAAGGAGAGCATATCGAGAACGATAATACACATATTTTATTTTGATGTCTTCGAGAGGTGGTTTGGCGGATTGATCAGGCCGTCTTGGACGCACTCTATGAGATATGTCGATGTTAGACAATGACAGATCATTGCACCACAGGCTGCGGCAATATCTTGAACACTCTAATCTGTGGATTCGATGTCTCGTTCTTGGATGCCGGATATGCATAGGCATGATCTTCTAGAGTATTGTCCAGTAACGTCAAATCTATCATCTGTTGATTTTTTGTGAGATTATAATTGTTAAATTTTGATAGTCAGTTCAAGAATTTGGTCTTTAAGAATGTGGTTTCCGGCCTCTATAGCGGCAAAGCTGGTGTTCAGTGATTCTAACAGTATGTCTGCCACAGCTCTTACACTTGAAGTTAAATGTTCTCCTATATAGATCTGTATATCTTTGTGCAATGACAGCATAACATATTGTACAAAAACGTGAGTATCATAACTTAGTTCAGTTGAGAAAACAGATTCAGAATCTTCGTTACCTTGGATTTTGATGCCATAATAGTCACACGATTATACAGATAAACGAACTGACACTGATAAATGATACAAATCTTACTGCTTGGCAGACAATTATACTGCACACAAAACTATTAAGCGTTCGCATTACACAGTACACAGTACTGGTATATCCAAACTGGCTGACACCCAAACCGTGCATGGGGAAAAACGTTTAAAACTAGTTTTTAACTTCAGTTCGCTGTTCACTGTTGTAAATCGCTGATAAATTCACTTTTCTCACATAGATGTATAGCCGGTTTCCGTGATGTCACGTGACCGTCTAACATTATCACGAATTGAGATGAAAGAAACAAGAAAAAGATCCAATATATTATTGTCTGTGATACTTGTTATATTGCTCTCCGTTTCATATTTGGTTCTTGAAGCTTTGTCACAATATTCCCTATTTCCGACCTTTTTTGCGAGCGTTTTAACGAAACAGGAAACATCTATGGATGCACAAATTAGTTTGTTCAAATTATGCGTGTATTTGAAAGAACAGAAAGTGGTCAGCATGCCGGATTTTTCAAAGGTGATAATTGAAACGTCTTTGGTAAGATATGTTCGTAGTCCAGTTCTGATACGTTACTCGCGAGTTATTATCCGTTTGCCATGATGCAATTCGAAACACTATTGTAAACAGCATAAACATCAATGAAAATCAAACAAAATAACATACATTGTCAGGTGTATATGTCTATCAATTTAGGTGTATAGGTGAATGGTTATTTAGTAACGATCTATTCGTGGTATCATCAGCTGGCATTAACAAATGTAATGTCCGATCATCTATCATGTCTTTATCGTGAAAATAACCTCTATCAAAGGACGGTATGTAAATAGGCATACGACAATCTGTTGGGAAGATCACCGTGTAATACAACTGCCCGATCGTAGCAGTCTCCATTATAGCAATCGTGAACATGTCACTGGTTACCATCCAATATCTACTGTAAAGAACGATTTTACGTCGTCCTATCAATGCATTCATCAATTGTAAAACATGGTCATCGTTTGTGACATCCTCTCCAAATAACGAGATGATGTTTTGAAGTTCCATTTCTATCGATTTATCATAAAGGTCTATACCCTTTGATTCAGTATTTGGTCTTACAATTGTTATCTTCGCTCCTGGTTTCTTATCAAGGAACGTTTGGATGCCTCTCTTACTGATTGGTGTAAATCGAAAACTTTTATTTCTCAGTCCAATTTTAAATGCATAATTCATATTTGCGTATATTGTTTGCGATGCTGTGTAGGCTGACCTGAAATACAAATTCGATATAAGCAATTTATATCTAGTAATAACAAACCTTAGGATGTACCTGTACATTTATGCGCCAAATTGATCACGAATAATAGTTCCGGACCGGATGCCACTGTCTGTACAGCGAAAATATATTAAATCATCCGGTACTTCATATAATCAATTATTTGACGTGGTTTGTTTTGTAATTCTTGCTAAGTTTAATGGTTGGACGTACGGTTAACTAACGTTTTGGCTCAGCTCATTACAGTGCTTAGTTGACAAAAAGACTAATTGTAATTCAACATTTTGAAATGGTGTTGGAAATAGATTCATCTTCAGGCAAACATATTACTGCAATTTACTTCATTTAATTTATTACAGCAACGTTTTCGCACTTGACTTAGCTTTCTCTTATGCGTAGTTTTCATTCCGTAGGGAATAGTGACAAGTTTGCTTCAGGAGTATTTTATTTAAGTCCCGTTAATGTTTCATCAGAAAATTTTTCATTCACTCAAATCTCGGTCAATTTGTAAACTGGGTGACATTGGGTCGAACATAAAGTCACTACGTCAAAAGAAATCCCTGTGAACACGTTTCGACTACATAATGTTGAAACTGTGTACAGTTTTTTTTAAAACCTATCATAACAACGAATATGGGTCATATAGGGTAAAAACTAAGTCAATTTGCATACATTAAGAAACAGCTATTGTACAATCTAGGTCGCATCCTGGGACATTCAGCCATGTCTAATTAATGTTAGGATGATATCTGCGATAAATTAGATTATGAGTCATACCAGCTTAAAAACTAGGTCAGGTCACTAGATTAAACTTAAGAACATCCTGTCGAGAACATATAAGCGGCGTTTAAGTCTTAATAATGTTGTAACTTTGTTAGGCTGTACATTTTGGGGATATCAATGCTCAGTTTAAAGTAGGATTATGACTGGTCAAAAAGAAGGTCGTTGCTTTAGAAAGGTTATTGAACACTACTGAGGCTATATATGTTATTAAAATTGCAGAAATTTTACCAGATAACTCATTTCCATTGGATCTAGTTTAAATTAAAAGGTGGTCTCCTGCTATCGAACAATTTAGGTCACTCGGTAAAATTGTATTGATAAATCATTCTAAACACTCTACATAAATGATTAAGTTTGTTTCGTGGTGTTCGTCTAATCATTTCATAATCAAGCTATTTAAACATTTGATCAGCAACCAAAGAATTTGAAATATTTTTCCGCTCCCACTCTGACTTGATCGGCTTAACCAAATTGTCACCATGTAACAAGTAACGATCTGGCTTTAAGCCGTCTCACGAGAAAACCAACATTGTGGACTCTTCGTAAAGTATCGACCCGGATCAGCCTAACCATGCCGCGCAGGTTAACCAGACATTTTCGCCTCATGTGGTATTTCTGTTTTAGGAATCATTACTCTATACTCTATCCCCCAGTAATTCCTATTTCAGTATTAATTAACATGAGAAAGATCATATTACTAAATATGACATTCGTTCTTAATAATAACTAGGCAACTCATATAAAAATAAATCCATAAGTAAATGAACATAATTCAATTATGCATACACAATCAAATCAGACAAAATTTACGCGATGTTACATGTCTCATATATGTTTCGTGTTGAATAAATACAACTTGAATCTTCTAATTGATGTGTATGTATGTTTGTACGTATGTAAATGACAGTTGCTAGCTGTCGCATCAGCAGGTATTGAAGCATAGTGTAAGCAATGCTGTTGACCAGTTGGGGACAAATGAGTGGTTCATGATGATGCAATCTGTGGCTTAAATTGGATTCGGTCGATGCATACATAAATCGTTAGCCCCATTTGCATATAACTCTTTAAATGGATCATATAATATAAGCAGACATATATATACTTGTTTATATCGTTCCAATATATTTTTATGTATATTTATATATATTGTTATTTAGATTTTCCTTTTCCTCTTTATCAATTTGGAAGACGAAGTTTAAGTATATGTTGTTAACATTTGCTATCTTAATTGCATTCAGTATATCTCCGATTGGACGAAATATAAAGAAATAATACATTTAAAATTACATACCCTAAACTAATCACCTCACATTGTAATGCACGATAACTTTCTATCAAATACCTGAAACCATAATATGTGGTAGTATAGCATATGCAATAAAAAACACCTTGCTAAAGCTTTTGCATTATCTGAAAGGTTAACACTGTAGACACGAGTTGTGTAAACTTAAGCCGTTTATGCCATGTTTATTGTTCTCTAATTCAATTCTTATTTAACAATTTTGCATAGAAAGAATTGTTTCATTAACAATGGAAATAAACATATACTTTCACATATAAAGGCGTATGCTGACCTGTTATGTATTGAAATGATATAAATTTCCATGTTTTGTTAATCGTAGCCTTGACTGCAGATAAACCTATCCAGAGGAAATATTGACACCTGTGATCGAGGCCACAACAAAATCTGCTTTACAGCCTTAAGTATTTTCCAAAACGTTAACACTATATACACTGCATCGCAAGTCAAACGAAACTTATTTAAAAGGTATTTAAATTCTTATTGAAAAAAACCCAAATATTTATGTTATGCTAAGTGGTGAAATACTGTGTTCTATCAGTGAAATAAAATCCATATTCTACACTGTGGAATATGAAAAAAGTGACGCCACGTTAAGTTATGACGTAACGTACGTTAACAGGTACGTAGACACAAAATAGTATCTTTCTTTAGTCATCAATAAGCATAAAATAAAAATAAAATTTGTTCGTATCCAGTGGATAAGGATTATATTTCATAATAAAATCATGGGTTATACCTAAATGCAAAATTGGTAACACCTGCGTCAGAAACTGTTCTCAATACATTATACCTGAGCTGAAGTCATTACATTTTAAAAAATAAACCGTTTGATTTGCTTACATTTATCTCAACTCTATGTTTTTTCAATAACGGTAGTAGGAGGGAAATGGTCAACAGAGATATGTCTTTAGTAAATTAATGGTTACTAATCGGTATGGACATGGCATTACTGCCTTGCAATATAGCTACAAACTCATTAATGTTAACTAGGTAACATAAAGTGGACATAACCTCTACCTGGCGTATGCTGCGTCATACGTTGAACGTAATATACGTTTGCTTATCGTAACGCATGACACACTTAAGAAAGATAAAGGAGATTTAGTACCTTTCGGCTGATGTCTCACACTATCAAAAGCCCCAATGTGGTCAATACAAGCGAAGTAAACGTCACTTTGACGTTCAGCATTGTAAAAAAAACCCAGCTTCTTGAACAATTTTAAGGCTGTAGTTATACAGCTTAGCTGTTTCTAGAACCCATGTTGTTGGGGCAGGGGAAAACGATATAAGCAGACGCAATGTATGTGTAAGTTATATTGAAAGGTAACTTCTCAAATAGCTTGCTGAAGCACAGTATCAGTGAGACCGGACGATAACTGGATGGTTTAGCTTTATTTTTCCCTTTACCTTTGAATATTGGTTTAAGTATTCTTGAGTGACATTGCTTTGGCACTGTCTCATGTTAAATACTGGAGTTAAATAACTCAACAATAACTCGTATTAAGGATTGACCTTAATGTATAACATGCTCATTGAGGTTTTTCATTATAGATTGCTCGACTTCTTCTATATCAAAGTCGCGTGTGGCTGTTTTTAATATCGGAATTTTTAGTATTGTTTACGTTCTTTGCACACGTGCTTGTTAAGATTGTTGTCAATTTACGCGCATAATCAAATACGAAATAGATACAGTTCCAATACAGACAAGTGTAAATATATCATACTTGGCAAATACCATAATATTGATACGTAGGTTAGATTCGGAAACTCTACCATAGATAGATGCAAAACATTTATATATGTTGGTTTACTTTCAAACGAACACTTAACTCATTCACATACAATACGAACAGTCGTCGTCTGATAAGGACGGGCCTCTAAGGGTTTATTTTACTAGCAATAAACTAGGTTGGTATTGTCAAACCAATTACAATGTCTCCACTGATGTAAACAATACCAATGCCGTCTGCATCGTACGGGTGTAAGCTATGGCATTCTATGTCTACTTCTAATATCCAGAGCATTGAAAGACTTTGGAAATTATGTGCCGAATTCTCAGTGTTTTCCCTTTAGAACTCGTACACTAATGTTATTTCGTCTGCTAGGTTGTATAACATACAATGTGAAACTAGCTTTCCTTCAAAAACAGAGTAAAATGTCAACGAATTGTCTCTCTGGGCAGATTTACAATTATCGTATGATTTTGTTTATAACAAGGCAATGTATTCGACAAAAAGGTTTTATTTCGGACATGTCCAACCTTTCTTGCAAAGATATGATTTAACTACATATCTGCACTCGTATCTAACTAATTGCAATTTTCCTGAAAAAATATTAGGAAAGGGATAGTTTTAAGGGTCGTGGAAAGGAAGTTTGAACGCGAGCGTCAGGAAAGAATGAACATTCATCATAACTTTGATCGTTTTGTGTCTGTTCACAAAAACATCCTACCATTGTGTAAAAACACGCAAAACTATACCTACGGTAGCGAGCGCTATACAATTATTAGTTGTTTCTAAACACTAAAGAGAAACTGTTAGTTAGTGTATGTACTGCTAATATATTATTACAGATATCCAGGGACACTAAGTGTCCGAATGTGCTTATTTCTCATCACTGTTTGAAAACATCGGTCTGTACTGTGCTTATGATATGTCGATCTTGTTTTAGAAGATTAACTACCCCAAAAGAACCAATCATTAAATATCTTCTTGACACTGATTTGACAACAGTATTTAGTCTACCCGAATACAATCAAACGTATAAGGTTACCTCTCAAGTCAAACACAACTGATTAAAGAGGAAAGGTATTATAATTCTTATTTGAAATAAAGGTTACAATACACCAAATAAATTCATGTTTTGTGTCCATGTAAATCAACGGGGTATAACGGGATCATGCATTATGCAAACAAATCCTCATCAGGCGAAAATGGTTACCGTCACTTTAGACCAAATCGGGCCCGGACAAAACCGGTGTTTAGCATTCTCTCATTTCACTTTCAAACAAGGTCAAACTACTAAAGTGAATCATTTTCAGCGCATCATATACATATGTACAATGGATTTAAACTCAATTCCATATATTCAATAGATTCCGATGATGGTATACACTAATTGTTTACGAAAACAAAGGTTTTCTTAGGGACTATTTGTGTCAGCATGACAGCGGATGTATTTAGTTTAGCGTAATTTGACATGAAAAAGATTTTTATTTATATTTAGAGTTCCGTTTTACTAATGAAAACAAATAAACATACCTCTTCTCGGAATTCGAATCAAGATCAGATGTTGTTTCGGTTATTGAATTGTTTTCAATACATTTGTGTAACAACTGCAATCTGAAACAATAAATTAAGTTTTGAGAAGTTTCCCGTTGCATTTAAATCACGAAATTTAAAGATAAGTTATCCAGAGTGATCTCTTTAAACTGAAACTTACGGAACGGAATTAATAAATGTTTACCAATCACAGAATTAAACATTATTTATTTTTATATTATTTGCCGCTTTAGTGAATCCTTAAAAGTGTTACTCCTTGGTAACCCGAGCTTTTGTTTGCGAGAGTATGAATATGAACCGCATTACTTTATTACGGATGTATTGTAATTATTCACTGATTTAAGCAAACGTATTCATCAATATGTACATACAACATATCAATGTAAGGCAATTATAAGTAAATTTTAATTTCTCAACAACCCTACGAAAATATGTTACAGCAAGGACTACTCATACATGTATGACGTTATATGTTAAAACATAAACATATTTTATGCATGGTACAGGGTAGTACTCTAAGTACCTTGATACAAACTATTTTTATCTGGATTTGCATAACATATTCAAAATTAGCCAATCAGATCCTCGTACGTCATACGAGTACTTCTATCGCCATCTTTACAATTTATTTTGAGGGAGAAAGCACGCTTGGCTTTCAAATTACAAAATATCAAGATTACCGTGTTTTAACTACGGATTAAAGGTTAATTTTATAACATTTAGCTTCTAATTAATCTAAGCTATCTATTGGACTAATCGTTTTAGGACGGCGACCCGGCATAAACCGTGTTTTGGTGATATTCGTTTTTTCCTTTGTCTTTTTTCCACGAAATTGGCGCGTGATTTTGTGTGACGTCATTCCAAGATGGCAGCGCCCACGACAAAAATCCAGTTGTTTGGACATTCCTTTGTTCGCAGACTTAGAGACTTTATTTCCGACAACGACACAGCTTCGTTTACGTGGGATTTACATGGACCACCCCTTATACAATACTCCGGCTTTCCAGGAGCAAACGTCGACAGGCTTCGCTCCAACCTGGACTACGTTGAAGACTTCGATCCAGACATTGTTTTTCTGTTCATCGGTACGAACGACTTATATCGTACATCTTCTTCTCCGTCGAGCGTGGCTCAGGACATAATTAACTTGGTTGGAAAGCTTCTCGAGCTAGGAATTAAAAAGGTGATCGTGGTTTCAATTACACACCGCTGCGAACCCAACACAAAGACAAGATTTCCAGTGGACGTCAGTTGGTTTAACAACAGGGTTGATGAGACAAACAGCTTCCTCTCTGATCTTCTACACCTTCAGTACCCTGCCAAAACATACTTCTGGAAACTTAAAGGTTTTTGGTCAGAGCAAGCGAAAAAGAAAGTCTTTGCTCCTGACGGCTGCCACCTATCACCGACAGGCCAATCCAAACT
>JAUELF010290208.1:0-18942 GCA_031471495.1 Clinocardium nuttallii | reverse complement strand
GTGGTATACAAAAATCTAATTTTCTTTGATAATAACAACTTAATTGACCTAATATTTGCTTTTGTGATTTTGTATTACATCATACTTTGTAAATAATTAGGAAATACATATTATTAAAAACATTGTTTTGGTCTTAAAGGCCAAATTACGCTAAATACATCCGTGGACACTTTGATCTACACTACAGAAGTCCCTAAATAAACCTTTGTTTGTGTAGAAATGCGTGTATACCATCACAGTATGTATTGCATAAATGAAAATGAGTTTAATTAAATGCATTGTGAATGTGTATAGGATGCACTGGAAATGATTGATTTTAGTATTTTGACCTTGTCTGAAAGTGAAAGTAGAGAATGCTAAACACCGGTTTGTACGGGACCTTTTTTGTCTAAAATGACGGTAACCATTTTCGCCTGGTGAGTTCTTTCTTGCATAATGTATGACCCCACATTTTCTTTGGATTGTTTTAAAGCTAAGAGGTTTACTCTTTTCAATGATATATGGTGTTATATATTGGAAATGCTTAGAAAGCGTGACAATTGATGACTGAAGTTGGTCGATTTACATGGAAACAAAGAAGGAATTTATTTAGTGTATTGTGATTTATACATTCTTCCTCTTCTTCCACTTGTCTTCTTCTTCTTCTTGAACATCATCTTGGAAAAACATGAACCTCTGTAAGCAACTTTCGTCTATTTTGTTCATATGTCATTTAGTTGAATCTAATGGACATTATTAGAACTAATCCGCCTTTACCGAGTAGTCAACATAGGAAATTTAGAACCGGGCGTCCTTGCTTCGACCCCAAATCGCAGCGGTCATGGTTGAGTGCATTTGGTCAATTAACAGAACATATTACTGCTTCGTTCACCGATCGGACATTGAAAGTTAAATTCAGTCCGGGATAAAGAAGGCCTTCTATTTGACATCACAAATCGAAAATGGTCCGTCAACCTGTATGTTTTCTTTGATATTTGGGTTTTATTACATGTTTCTGTGCTGTTAGATTTGTTGGGTACGAACCATAACTAATAATGCTATCATAGTCTTATATGGACAATGAAATACTCCCCTTTCACCTACCAGCATACAATCGAGGATTCGAAAACAAGGGGAGGAATTTTATCTGAAAATAGATTTTAGGAATCAATTGAGACATTTTTCCTTCTTTGACTACAGGTGCAAAACTGTTTTTAAATCTAAAAAACCATTTGACTATATATTGACAAGGTACATATCATATTCTACGGCCCGGGAGGACTCACATTCCAAAGCATTTACTTAATAATAATTAAAACACGAATTGAATTACAGAGAGCTTGAATACAATTATGTTGAAGAAGATATTTCAATACTACAAGACGAACTCATAAAAGGTCCATACGACCAAGGAGAAGCTATGAAGCGAATGGAAAACATAAAGAATAGCAAAGTGAAAGACGTTTTATTATCGATTAGACAGAGACTCACGGACAGGTTTGTAAACAACAGCATAATAAATGTTCAGGATGAAAATGTACTGTTTTGCTGTCCTTCGAATATATCTTATTATATATATCTTTATTATGTTAGATGTGTACTTCAGTGGTGAGGTATATGAGCTACGTTGAGCAGTGCCCAGCAAGGCTATGACTTTGAATGCCGCTTATTAGTTTCTTTTGGTATAATGACATATCTCCACATACTGTTTTCCATATCAATAGAGGAAATTGTAGATTGCGCTGTAAAGGAGATTCAATTTCTGAACGTCGAGACAGTAAGGATGAATACAATAAAAAATGTTTTGACAAAAGGAGAAGTAACCTAACGTATACAACAGGGATTTTAGATACTCTATCCGTCTGCTCGACTAATGGCACTGTTGTCGAGTACGAGGGTAAACAACGCCAACAAACAACATCTCTATCCGTCATTAGGGACAAACTGCATCAAAAGTAAAAATATATATAAATTGGTGTCAGAAATCGGGAAATTATTTCACGTCGCCTTCAGGATAAATCTGTCACACCGATTGTTAGGGTAAATCAATAGCAATACTACTGTTAAGCTACCCAACGAACTAAGGCCATCTTCTAATTGATATCTAAACATATATTAACATGAATACATGGAATTCCAAAAGAGTTGTGAAGCCATTGTCGATATATACATATATATTTACTTGTTTTATTACTAAAAGAGGGAGAACAATATTAAAATAAATTCATACCACATCAAACAAATGTAAATTATGGCATTAACAAAACAATTGTAGTTATACGTTTTGATTAGTTCCATGCGTGCGCATAATTACTCCTATAAACAGTACTTCAAGTTTGTTTTGTGTTTCAATTGAACATATACACATGTATAAACAATTATAATTGCACAATTTTTTAACACAGTTGTTGTCCCTTTAAGCGGCGACGTCAGAATCTTTATTTATCGGGATTTAATGATGTTAATAAGCGACATGAGTCTTACTTTACGAGTCCATATTGGGCAAACACACCTTAAAGTGTTGACATCATTATTCTTAATGACGTCATTCACGTGTAATACTTTAGCGGTAGGTGTTGAGTACCAAGCTATTAAACACTTGCAAATTTTCAAGCGATTAAGTAAAATCAATTAGTACGATGCATTGTTTATCTCGCCACACACGTAAACCATATTTTGAATAAAGTTGATATTACTTAACAAACAGATAACGACTCACATTTGTCTTGATAAATCGGATCTTTAATATAAAGCAAATTTCAATTTAATATCGACATTGCTTTTTGTAGGATCCAAGACATTGATATTGGTTCTGATTCCTATGAAAGTTCCGGCAGGTAAAGTTGAACCCAATATTTGTGTTATGTCTGACTTTTTTCTTATCTGAGCCTAACGAAAAGTACATGCGAATGCTTCAGGAAAGCAGTTTCATTTCATTTTGTTGTATCATACCTGTGGTTGCTGTAGTATATCCCTATTTTCCCCCATGTTTTTTATTTTACCTTTACTATAAAGATTGAACCGGAAAATGTGATAAGGAGGGGGTTTATCGATTGGATTTTTTCTATCGTTTCTTCATCTAGTTCATCTTTAATATGTTTTGTGTTACATAACAACTACAGGGAACGAAATCTAGAAATAATTTTATTTAGGGTAAACATATATATGAATTGCTTATATCTTTGGCCGGTGTTCTTTATATTTGAAAAAGTATTTGAATCCAGAATCTTGAAAACATGTAGACAAAAGGATTAATTAATCTCTTATTCAAGAAGTATCATTATCAATAAGAATCGAAAATCTTGTAACAAATGAAGAAATTCGCGATATTTAAAAGTTGTCTTTAACATTTAAAATATATTTAGTCTTATCTTTATCTACAAGAGTTGTAGAAATTATTACATTTGCGGAGGAAAATGTTAGTTTATAGTATGGGCCGACAGGCGTCATTAATAAGAAATATTTGAATATCTGTCTTTGAATTGCTTATAACCTCATTTAGATTTGCCATTGCCATATGGTTGTCCGAAATTTATTAAAAACATTTTTTTAAATTAACGTTGACTTCTTTGCGCTTCCATATTTAGATAAAGTTGAATGTCTGTCCTAAACAAACATACAACTACAATAATTACTCTGGTTTGTCGAATCTTTTATTGTAAAAAAGGTTTTTCAAGTTTTTATATTGACATTGCTTATGTTGTAGAATCCGTGGGATTGATATTGGTTCTGATTCCTACGATAGTTCCGGCAGGTAAAGATAAACCATAGTTTTGATACGTCGCGTTTGATGTTGGCGTACATAAACGTAAAACAACGTGTTAAGGATTTCGTATTATCATGATCATCACAATTTTCCTTTTTATTGATATGTTATAAGCTACTACAGATAATCATTATCACCCGGGAACATCCTAATGTTTACGAAACTCCATGATACGTTTATACATTGGGCTGTTGGTACAAATAAGATGATTGGGTTCTGTAAGATCTTCTCAATATCTTGAATACAAAAAGTAATCCAATTAACAGCGCAGCAGTTTACTGCGTTTTGTGTGTTAGACAAGGACTATTTATAATCGTATGCGTTAAGAACTTGTGACTTGGCTAGACTGGAAACAGTCCATTCATATTTAAAACAATACAGCACTCAAGACATTGCTTTGAACCCGAAATAGTGTTTAGTAATGGGGAGCTACTTATAAAATATATGCAGTGCTGCTTTTGGCATACATGATACAATAGTCTTATGTAATAACTCAATTTTACCTCTTGACGAGTGCCTTTTTATTTTGCCCCTTACCAAAAACAAAGATATATTAAAAACAATTCATTGTTAGTTTATGCCATTTATTCATTGTGACTTTATAGTATCAGATGATGTTATTCAAGCATTTAACCGATTATTTACTTGTTTGTATTGTTTTGTACGCCGTTTGAACACATGTTTAGTTATAATACGGCGTTTTATAACGTAAGTTACCTGTACTACTGGTTCATTTATCCTGAAACCGATGAGAACCCAATAATCATTAGCATCCAACAGACAACTCCATTACCTCAACTACTCGTATTTGTTACGACCGGATAGGTGATCGATTCCGCAATCTCCCTCATCATATGCGTCTAACAGTAGTATTAATAGTAGCACGATCATTATTTATTTAAAAAGATAAATATATATCCATACATCAGTATACGAATGTACTAAAATTAAGCAATCCATGAAGGGTTTACAAATCTATTTATGTGTATTGTTTTTCAGGTTTTCAGCCATTAAACTATCGGGCATTAACCAAAGCAGTGCAGCCTTAAGGGATTCAACCAAACTTGCCGCTAAATACAAAAACCTTTATGACACCGAATGGTGTAAAGCGTATGAAGTTATGGAAGATTTAAGAAGCTCTGCGCGCGAACAAGAAATTTGTTCATTTTTAGTTCAGATCCTAGTAGTGAGAATTGTTTGTTCAGTTAATATTTCAGTTAAAGTACATTTTATGTTTTAGTTAATTGTAACTGTATGAATGAGGATATCACATGTACATTGCGTAAATATGATTGTTAAATCATTCAACGACAATGCTCCGGTTTGATAGAATATTATGTTCGTTACTGAGAAAAGCCTTGCGTTAAGAAAAAGCAAATACGTTACTTAGAAAAGCCTTGCGTTAAGAAAAAAGCAAATTCAAAATAACATTTAGATTACATTGTTAACAAAACGAGAAGTCTCTACTGATGTAAATGGTTTTTAAAAAAAGTTTATTATATTTTTAAAAAATGTTTATTTATTTTTAAAAAATGTTTATTATATTTTTAAAAAATGTTTATTATATTTTAAACACATTTGAAATCATATTATAAACAGATACTCATACCTTTCGTCTTTTGAAATCTGCTTTTTCTTTCGTCTAGGATGCAGAGATGCATTGTACGCGGATTGCGAATTTGCAGAAAAGCAGGTTGCTGGTAATGTTGTTCAGACCAAATGGAGTCGAGGTAATACATTGTGTAATAGCATGATGAGTTATTATTGCATGACATACTGTGAAAGAGTCTCAATAAGTATTTAGACCGAATGGTATAATAGCGATAGTGTCATTGACATCAATCGACCAACATTAATGTATTGGCTTACGTTTAATTTCAGACACCCTGTTGCATGCAAGTATACACACTTATATAAACCACAGAAAAGAAATCAATTGAATGTGTATTCTGAAAATATACTGTGCATTGTTTTAAACTCTCTCGAACGATTCTATTGAATTTCATACAGGCTTGAAATGTTGTACTTAACATGCCAATTTATTACAGAATCGTTACAGTAATGTATTCCCCGTTATACCGTATGTAAATATTTAAGTGACATTTTACTCACCACATGTGTAAAACATGTATAATTGCATACAGTAATTCCTGATAATTTGGGTTTAGTTTGTGCATGGTCCATAATTCAATTACTACAAAACTTTAGTCAGGTGAACTTCACCTACACAGGTATGATTGAAAGGTATCAATGAATATTACATTCGGTCATTCTAAATACAAATATGACTTAGGGTTAACGTCGGTTCGTTTAAAGATCTCATTTAGCTGATGCTTCAGTATAACTAGTGTGAATACTCTCTGTCCGTCGTTATATTGTCCGTCACTAACGTCTAACTTTCACTTATATCATCCCTTAATCATCATCATCTTCTTCTTAAACTGTTTTTATTTTATTAATTTTAAGCAGAAATCGTACAAACATTGCTCACACGATATGCGTTTGAATTAGTTGGCTGCAAAGGGCTTGGCTGTCTTTTACCCTTCTTTCTAAATGTATGTGTATGTGTTACTTTTAGCCTGCCGCAGGTTGTTTAGAATATCTCATTAACAATGCCATATGTTGATATGCTGTTTACAGTATCTACTTCTTACATTTTCCCACTCACGATTAAGCTTACACCGAACAATTATCCTATACATTTGGTCAGGTATGCGATTTAGGACTATATATCGACTACCTATGTGTTTTGTCATACACATATATCCCTCAAGTCTCATATTCAAGAGAGTCATATTATAAGTAATTAAGTACATTCTTTATTTTTAGAGGGTAACCCACTTGGTTATAAAGTTAGCAACAAGTTGATATATATATATACATGTTCATATATAGTGGAAAATAGTTTTTGCATTATATAACAATACTATACTTATACACATAAATAGTATATTATCGCAGATTAACACAAAACATGAACAAACTGTGTATGTGTGTGTAGTGTATTCTCCCTCTCTTTCCCTCTCTCTCTCCTCTCTCTCTCTCTCTCTCTCTCTATCACTCTCTTCTCTCTCTCCCTCTCTCTTTCCCTCTCTGTCCTCTTCCCCCCTCTCGCTCTCCATCTCTCTCTCTCTCTCTTTCTCTCTCTCTCGCTCTCTCTCTCTCTCTCTCTAGCTGCAGCTAAGATTTACAGGAAGATATGTTAACGTTTTATCCATTTCGTACATTCACTGTTCTAAACAACACCTGAATAGGAAAGACTTCCTTTAAATAAACTGCATTTGGCTAGTGGTATAACAAAATGATTGTGAGCTATTGATCTAAGTTTACAGTTGCATTACCCTTCTTTAAATCCCTCATTTGGAAAAAATCCTGAAGATATGATGGTGCAATGTTATTATATATTTTGTACATAAGCTTAGCTTTTCTCAGCAATACTATTTTGTCAAAAGACAAAATGTCTAATTCATGAAGTGATCTCTGTAAGCCAGTGTATTCCTGTAATGCAATAAGCTTACAAGCTCGTCTTTGTAATTTATTGATTAAATTGACATTGTACCTTGCAGAATTACTCCATACAATACACTATATTATTATTATTATAATTATGCGCTTTGACCTTGGTGAATATGATTGATTTCTACCTTTACAGCAGTATGACAGTACATCATTTGATAAAATAAAAGCTTAATTTAATATGATTAAACATATTTCACTTACATGAACAATTTTCCAAGTTTTTAGAGAAGCAGAACAAATTGGTATTAAATATATTTATGATTTAGGACAAAGCAACCAAAACCGAATTAAACTCTATCCAGTCGGAAAAGATGAATGACCTTCGAAAACAGGTAGCTGCTAAGTCCCTAGAAAGTGTTGTTGGGGTAGGTTTACTCTTATTTAACTAGTTCTAATGGTAAATACTTGTAATTTAATCTAATTTATTTCACAACGATGAAGCATTAAGAATGTAAAAACATGGTTACTATTAAAGTTTGATTTCAAGAATAATGTTTTTACTATGACTTAAAATACATTTATTTTATTTCTGACATTGTAGTTGTACAAATAATAAAATATAAGTATTTGCGTGTGGCACTACCTTCCCTAATCTTTGTAAAGTATACATTGTTGTTTCAAAATGGAAATTGAAACAGAATGAAATGGGTTTTTTTTCAGGGATTTAAGCTATCTATGGATGTTCCAGACAGCAAAAAAGTACAAACGTTTGTCAATAAATGTGTAGAGATATGTTGGTACATGTGTCTGCAGGAACCACATGTAGTATTGGATAAGTATGACAAGAAGGGTTCTAAATTTAACGAAGGTGAATACGCTGTATACAAAAAGAAGGGGACCAACATCGACTTCGTAACCTGGCCGCCATTGTTACTTCACGAAGGCGGACCCCTGCTGTGCAAAGGAGTAGCAAAAGGAAAGGATTAATAATGGAAGTTTTAGATAGGTTGATACGTGCAACATGACAAGAGGTTATTTATCTCGCGTTCATCTAAAGTATCAGATAAAAAGCGAAAACGATTTACATTTATCGGCTGAGACACACAAAACCCACATTTAGGAACTAGACGACACGCCAATATAAAAACCAGTTTGGTGTATCGTGCATACAGATGAGGATATTTGTAAACGCATTCTAGGCATTCAAACAACGAGGAGACCATTGAAGAACGGTTACCTGTTCATGCTGACATGATGAATCTACAATCCAAGATAATACTACTGACAAGTTGGAAGGTCGTTTTTTGTGTGACATGGAAAATATAGGAACTTGAAAATGATAAAGTCATCAATGTTTATTTTTTAAATGTGTTCTCTTGTAAGAAAAGTTTAAAATACAATTGTATATAAAGTGTTTTCACGTTTGACTATGGTGTCAATTTAAGACCTTTTGTCAAATGCGAACAATGGCATTTATATTTTACTTAAGCAATCAATGCAGGTTGAGTCTATCAAAGTATTATATATAGAGCAAGTGTATTTTTCGACGGTTTTCATTCATTGTGAAATCAAAAGTATTTTAAAGGCTAAACAATGTTAAACAAAACGAATTGGAAAAAGGCCGAATACTTGAAAAAGATTCACTACTTTTGTCTTAACAAGTATTTAATCCCTTCGAACATGACGGAAACAAAAGTCATCAGGAATAGACCGGTTGAGATGGTAATGTATAGCTCTTTTGAAAAAGGTCTTAATCGGTCCATTCATCAATGCAGCTGCTAAAGCAACGGATCAAAATATCTAAAGCTGGGACCGGGAAAGTCAAAGGATATACATTTTGCTATTGAAACAATTATGAAATTTATAACCGATTTTGTGCCGTTATCAAAATACTCTGGGTTTTATTATGTTCTAAACTAATGTTTTGCCGTACTATATTAATAACATAAGACATATATCTAAGTTGTAAACTATATGTTTACTTTAGTTCATTTATTATATACTTAGGCCTCCGGTCCATATACATGTAACATATATACGAAATACATCAAAATAATCTATGAAGACACATATAAAACATGTGGAAATAACACATGTATAAATGACCTGATAACATCAATGTACATGAACTGCTAGCAAAATAGATAATTATACATTGCTAAAACGAAAAGTATCTCTAACTTTATTATCATAGTATAAAAACATTTTAATAACTGTTGTATTATTGCTTGTACAAAGAAATATGGAATGGAAATGTATTTTTCTGGAATATATTTCGTACGTATTCATTTTCAAGAATGCTTTTGCAATAAAGACAACTACCCTCTTTGCTTGCAACCTGAGTATAACACCCCTCCTCTATACTAAGGTTATGACAAGAAAATCAGAAATAAGCTAAATTTCTCTTGAACTTTGGTATATCAATACTGCTAATGTAGATATAAACTCCCAAATTCGGTTTAGTATATGTATAGAACGTGTTTAAATTGTTAGTATTACTACATACACGGGACCATGATAGAAAATAATGGTCTCGGAGTCTTAGCGTGTATTTATTTAAAACAAATCTCATTATGAACGTTTTGTGATTCCAAAATATATCCAAACATTCTCGTCAGATTTGTTCAAAGTTTGGTAACCCAATTTACATGACCGTTTTTATAATAAAGCTTCAATATGTTGTAACACAGCTTAAAATATATATCATCTGGTAACCTTAATATTCTTAACCAAACTTTTTTCCGGTTTATCCTCACCTGATAGCGACACCACAGACAGCACTTTAACTAGTTAAAGTGAGGTCAGTTAAAATGTATGCTACGTATTCGTTAAAATGTCGGCCAGACGTAATGACGAAAGATACAACATTCGTAAAGACGAGTTCCGGATGTACGTGTGTACACATTGTTTAACACAACCAAAAGGTCGTGTTAAGACATAGCAATGCGGTGCTTTTTAACCATAGCCTACATTCAACTCGGTGTTCATATAATTACATATCATCATGTTCCAGTGTGATACATTTACGGTCGGAATATGTTCAAATCAGATACTGTTAACACATACTAATTTTAAAAGAAACTCCAATATAACTTCTTAACACATTTTCAATCCAAAAGAAGTGACATCCAGCTATATATGATATGTGAAAAGACAAAGTTTAGGTCGTGTGAAAGCAATACGAACAGATTCAGTAGAGTCTTCCTTTTCTTCAATAGTTTTAACTTCGAGCCACTTTATCATTTTATTTTAATTTTAATTTGTAAAACTTTGAAACATCATATAATTTAATCAACACAAGTGACAACGACTGAGTATGGATGTGTTCAGCTTTCCAGAACAGCCATTGTTGAGCAAGTGCATTTTTCTTATTTTAAAAAGGACAAAAAGTTAATTACTGTATACAAGTCACTGAAACTTTCAAATAATTGAAAGAGAGTGTTTGGTGATTCTCAGCATTATTGTTTTATGTTCAATTTATAACGACTTTCAAGTTTGTTTTTCCTTTCTGAACATATCCTTGCTAAGGTTGTACCTCAGAACATCTTGTTAGACAAGGTGTTTTACCGTTCAACTTCAAGGGTTTGTTTTTACTTTAAGCAGCACTTCATGAACATATGAGACATTTTCATTGCCGATATGTAAACTAATGCATAAGAATTTATCTGACACAATGTATATACGTGTTTACCTTTTAGAGTGTTTCGATTTCACAATCGTAAACAGAAAAATGGAATTCACTATATATATTACACAGAAATTAGAATCAGTCAATGATACCGATTTTCTATATGTTGTTTTTTTGCAAATCAGATCAAGTTGTCTACAGTTTCAAAACCAACTGTTTATAAATTTATTTTAATTACATATATTTGATTTGTTATCATTATTTAAGTTTGTTTCTTAAGTTCCTATATTTTGTGACTTATAAATTATACTGTGTGTAGCATTTTTGCACACGTTTTGTGATGATGTTTTAATTAAATGTATTGGTAATTTCTGCTGTCTACATTTGTCTTTTGTAAACTGTCAGTGTCACTTTGCTACACACCCCGAGTTTTGCGAAAAACACAGGAAAGGACAAATTGAAAGAAAGTCCAAAATGAAACTTAAGAAGAAGTTCTCTAGAAGACATTTTGATTTTGGGAGGAGGGTATTATGACAGATGAACGCTTACTAATCTTATTAATATTTTACAGTGATCACCATTCCTTCTATACACACATTGTATTGTAATCGGATGCGATCAGTCAAAGTAAATAGTACATAACACAGAGTACAGAAACATAGCCTAACTTTATCTCATTATTAAATACGAGAAAATCATGTTGAACAATATGATTTCCTGGTAAATTATGACCGATTGGTCTAAGGGTGACGCAAAGATGTGAGCATTTAATGTTATTATCAAAGAACCTTCACAGAACGACTACCAGATATGTTATAAAAAGTAATAAAACTGCAGAACAATTAACTGGACTTACATGAAACTTTAAATATGTTATGATGAAACTATTTGCCGCTTCAAGACATCTCATGTGTTTGTTGTTAACTTTTGTACAAAGATTTATAATATGTTGGAATAAGGAATTTACCAGTCTCCAAAACATTTTTTTTATATCATGGATGTAACTCTCTTTCTTAGTTGTTTTTTACAAAGTTCCCCCCTAAAACTTCGATGGAATTGATGTCACGCGGCTGTGGAAGCCAGTTTATTTTATTGTTGGAATTTTTGTTCTTGCTTTTCATAAAACTGTATAAGAGGTGTGTACAACAAAGTGATTTCATATTTGGTGAACGTTATGCTATAACAGGAACAAAATTGTCTTTAATCATTTCAATGCACTTTTAGGAGTATATTCCCATCCTTGAAAGCTAACATTAATACTGGTTCATCTGTTAAGTAGCCTTATAGCATGACAGTAGGACAGGGGATAGAATTGTCAGTATACACTTCAAGATATTTTGTTTCCACTTTTCATCCATTATTCATCAAACATGAACTTGTTTTTACTAATCTACCGTCTCTGACCTGTTTTTAATTAAATAAGATGATTTTTAAATAATCCCTGTCAGTATTCCAATATAAATGAGATGTTACAGAAGGCCCGGCCCCATTTTCTCTCTATTATCTATAAAAAAAATGAGCTTAACTTTTTGACAACTTTTTCGTTAAAGCTCTGTTCATGTAATCTTCTCTGAACTTTGCGTGTTGGCAGTTTGGTAGGAGAACTTTCATTATTCGTATGCAAATAATGGTAGTATCTCTGTTTTAATTGAGTGTAAACAACAGTATACCAGTTCACTCACCAGACATCATCTTCTTCCACAAGGTTTACCAAGTTTCAGAACTTTTTTGTTCTTTTCCTGATGTTAATTCTTCTTTAAAATGTTAAACACTGCAATTTTAACCCAATAGTCTTGCAACTTCTCCCACACATGTTCACTGTTTATTTCAAACTGTTTACAGTGCACATATTTTCTCTATATATTATCAGACGATGGGTGTAATGATAGATGTAAACAAAACAGATTTTCCCCATTGTCTGAATGGCATTCATTAACAGGTGACACTGTAAATTTTACCCAGTGAAAATAGTCATTAGACACAAATGTGTTCTATTGCGTTCGATTCAGAATTCCGCATTGTTCAAGATAAGCACGGGAACACACGTTGGTTCTAAATTAGTCTGGACTTAAACAATTTAAATAGTTATTATGCGTAAGGATTAACTTTATCTTTAGAAAAAGTATCACCGGAAGTCTGAGGGAAATCCCGTACAGGTGGAAACAAATGACAACACATTATATTTGTTGGGTTGAGGTTTGAGATGAAAAGAATAGTAAATTTGTACGGAGTTCTTTTCTTTTGGTCACTTATGTTGTCTTTGTACGTGAAACATATAGTCGTGCTTAGCTCGAACTTTCAACCATAATTCAAATGGCAGCCATCTTAACTACTCAATGTTACACTTTCTATTTAGCTTGGATAAAGGAAAATTAATCCTCAAAACCATGTGAAAGAAATTATGACGAGTACCGAAAATGTATATGTTTTTACTCAATCCAACCTACTTCTCAACAACTGGCTGCTTGTCCACATATACTGTAAGCCCATTTGGGGGAGACACATGACGCTTGTCACAGTCACCTTTATCAACTATCGGAAAGAATTTGCCGAACTTGGGTTCGAACTCACAACCCCTTGATTGAAACCCTGAGTCATAACCAACTGAGCTACCGCGGCTTGACGATTGTTATCAAAAGTTATGCTCACACTCATTATAACACCCCAGTCAAACTAAACGGAAGTTCGTTTGATTTCAGATAAATTGCTTTGGAATAGTTGATTGGCAGTTTGTTTTTGTGTTGGTTTTCTACGCGGTTTCAACAATTTTGAAGTTGTACCCCTCATTCATATTTGATGTATTGCGGTTTTACGCCGCTTTCAACATTAGTTTAGTTTTAACACTGCGACAGTTCAACTATTCATGAACCCTTGAAAACAAACCAGTCCTAGGCTAGAAAATGTGCATTGCCCAAGAGCCGCGACCGCTATGACCACCGCAACTGGAAACCGAATCCGGGATTCCCGGTTTGAAATGTCCGATGCTTACCTCTTGCCCATGATGGATTACTTATATATTGGCGAACTATTTATATAAAACAATTAAAGTGATAAGTGTGTACATGCATCGTTAATGTTAACTTCAAATTTGATTCTAACAAAGCAGTATGAGGGATACTCTCATTACTGTGCCAGTGTGACAAATTATTGACGGTGGATACACGAATACATCATTCAAACCAGCGAACTCGACACAAGGTAGATACGGTAGGTTCGTGAATGTTTCGAAGATGTCCAAGGAAGTTGTCGTTTTGCATTCACTTTAAACACGGGTCCTTTTGTAAAAAATATACTTATGTCGTCCACACACATACATCATTCGTTGAATCACTTGTTCATTTTCATCCACGTTCCAATAATTGGCATAAAACTGCACAGAACACTTGTGAAGCGTCCGGCCGTGTGGGCGAGTTCGATCCCCGACCGGGTCATACCAACGACTTTACAAATGCTAGTATTGGATGTCCCTTCCTCGGTTTCAGAATTGCGGGGTTAACATTGCGACTGATTTGTTTGTGTCGGGATAAATAGACCAGCAGTACAGGTAATAAGATACCCCGGGTAAATGAAGTGATTTAACGGAACAATTGTTTAAAGCGTCGTAAACATCATACAATTACTAGTGAGCTAATTATGATTTCCTGTGTTATTATACATCAGTTGTAAACCTAGATGTATTGAGATTAAGGAGAACATATTCTTATATTGTCGGTTGCTGTTTCTCTTCTTTTCCAACAATATCTCTATAAAGTGGAGAAAGACTCTCACTATAGACGCGAGTTTTACATATTTCTGTGATTTGTCCAAGTCCGAGATATGTGTAGAGCAATAAGAACGCATAACTGGTTTAGAATACACATACCAAGAGTTATGCTAGATAATAAATGACATGCATGTAGGTCAATAGACGTGTTGTAAAAATCAATAATCAACATTTCTAATTTACTTCCTTACGTGGAATGCGGTGTTGTGAAATGTTTGGCGAGATCAGTATGTTTTAAACAAGACGAAGTAACTTTCAACCCAAACAAGGTAACACATGTTTATTTTGTTTGTTTGTTGATTTATTTATATTTTAATAAAAAATCACGTTAATGCAGACGACACCTGTTTAAGTGGTCATTGTAAAAAGACTAGTTTCGTTTTAAAATCAGTAATTGTCGAATGAATTTGAAAAATATAACACAATTCCTAAGTTTTTTTCAAAAGAAAGAATTGTATTGTAATGACAAATAATTAACATAACAGATTGAATGAAAAATGAAATGGGAAACAACTATTTATATCATTCATATACATCATATAAACAATACCTGTACATTTGTAAATTCAAAACATTATAGGAACAATTGCTCGCAGTGATAGTTAATCAGTTGCAGTGTTATTTAATTTTGTGTGTACAGACTTTTCTCATCCCACTTGGTATAACACTGGTTTAATTTGTTACTTTAACAGTTCGTTTACATATACAAAGATTAAAAAAGTCAGGTGTACTCAAATATTTCATTTAAGGTTAGAGGGAGATAATCAACATTGACAAAACTTAAAAGTTGTTTAATTGAGTTACTTAACCTCCAAAACATAAACTTACAATCTGAAGGCAATACAATATCCCTTTTTTGGATGGCGCATGACTTTCGAAAACATTTTGGCAACAAAAGAAATGGATAACAATGAGAAATTCCTCCTCTTATCACACAATCTTCTCTATCAAACATTTTCACATTTTTTACTCGGCGTTAACGAAATCATAGGCAAATTGATTGTGAAAGGGTTGACGAAATAGAATATCCCTTAACTCGATTGTAGTATATTGTAAACAAGATCTCCCGTTTGAAGTGAACGTCTTTCACATGACTGATAGGTCATAGAACGCGTGATGTGTCTACGAAATATGGTCGTTTTTATTCATTTTACGTGACAGTTAACTTTTTACTGACTTTACCAATTTCTTTTTAAACTTACCCTTATACAGATTTTGCAAGTTTAGTTTATTTGAAATAATACTGTTACACATAAAATGAAGTTTATTTAACAGTACTTAATTAAATAGGAAGGTTTTAAAGGTTTTAGGCAATATATTAGGAATATAAATAAGTGCATATAAACTGTCTAGCCTAAAACGTTAAAGTCTGACTAAACTGTACATAAGACAAAACCTTCTGTTAAAAATAGAAGTGTCCTCTTCACTCGCGGTTTCATATTAACGGTGCTTTTCGAAACAAGTCATTTTCAATTCAATTCAATTGGATTCAAATGTTGTCTTCGAGTATTTTGTCAGCCGGCCACATAAACATTTAAATTCATATGTGTAGTTTCGTCAACAACTGTTTTTATCTTTTGAACATTTTCTTAACTTATCGTACTCCTGGGACGGCCTGGGTTACTTTAAAGCTGATCAAAAATAGACCAATCCGCGGTACCCGGGAATTTCATACCAATATTTGAATGCATAATAGCCTGGGTACCGAGCATGGATGGATCAAAATCGTTCAAACCTTTCAATTTACGTGTTATGCCTTATTTTGTCAATACTGTACGGTGATTTAGTTTTCTCAAAATATACATTTTGGAACATACCAGCGTTGCGTGGTGTCCGACCGATGCGTTGAAAAACAGGATAAGATCCATGGCCGTCGCATTTCAAATACTTTAAATAAATAGTAATGGATGTCATGCCTTCGGGGAGATCAGTACCTCTCGTGGACTAATAGTACTGGTAGTTTACGAAGGAAACGCCGGGATATAATTTAAATACTGTTGAACCCATCGTCAAGTACAATTTAAAATGGAAACATAAATGCACAAACCATTGAATATCTCTAAAAGATGATATCAAGATATCATGTATACATACAAGATACGGTGCCCAATCTCAAATTATTTTCCAAATATCATTTCTTTCGGGAGCCGTACTTTTAAATGTGACTATATATAGCGTGTTTATCCTGCTTTGTATTACTTTTTTAATTGTCTATTAATATAAGAAATATGAATCTTTGACCGCCTCAACTGGAAATCGAACCCGGGACTTCCTATTCCAAATATCCGACGTTAACATCTTAGGCGGAATCCTTATTAAATTCTTTCGATAGAGCAATGTGCGTGCTTATTGTGTGCATCCGTCATGTTCCGGTATTACAAACAAAAACACCTTAAACTTTGATTGTAACACAACAAGATGATTGATACTCTCATTACCATAATATTGTCGAAAAACAATGACCGTGGATATATTAAAACATCGTTCGGACAACTGCCCTCAACAAAGGGTAGATGCGGTAGTAATGGATACTTTCTTGAATGTTTCGTAGATCTTCTCGGAAGCAATCGGATTGTGTTCACTTATAACAAGGGTCCTATTGAAAACCTTAAATGAAGGCGTACAAGCATCATTCGTTGATACATGTGTTCGTGTATGGGCATGTCCACGGTCAAATAATTAGCAAAATTTAAACAAAAACCTCAAACATTTGCTGGCCAATTGAACAAAACAATTATCAGCTTTTATCGAGCACACAATCTGAATATGCTGTTTGTTTACCGAAGACTGAAGACATTCATAAATATACCGTATTTGTCTATTTTCAAATGGCGTGGTTGAATGATGCATTAGTGTGTAAGTACAATCGGTGGTGTAGTGGTACAGCGTCCGGCTCGATCCCCGGCCGGGTCATACCCACGACTTTAATTTCTATTCTGCGCTCATGAGTATGGGGTACATTGCGACTGACGCGCTTGTCGGGATAAATAGACCAGCAGTACAGGTAACATACTCAGACAATGCCGTGATATAAATAAACAACTGTTGAAAGCGTCGGACAACACAATACAATTTTTATCGAGCTCACTATGATTTACCATGTTATTACAAGTTAAGTTTGAAACCTATTTTAATCGGATGAGGGAGAACATTCTATCAGTTTGCTCTCTCTTCTTTACCAACAATGTGTTTATGAAGTGAAGAAGGAACCTCACTATAGGCGCGAGCTTTACATATTCCCGCCTATAAGTCCCCGATATGTATGCATTATGTATACAGGGTTATACATACGCATACCAAGATTTATTTTAGGAACTAAATATAATAGATGTAGGTCAAATTAATAATAAGAAAATCTAATTTACTTCCTTACATGGAATGCAGTTTTGTGAAATGTTTTGTGAGATCATTATGTTTTAAACCAGAAGAAATAACTTTCTACCAAACAAGGTAACACACGTAAATTTAGTTTGCTTGCTGATGTTTGTATTTAATATGAACTCGTATTAAAGCAGACGACACTTATTTAAGTGGCCATTGTAAAAATACTACTTTCGTTTTAACAACTTTAATTGTCAAATGGAATTAAACAATGTAACAAGATTTTCAAACGAAAGTATTGTATTGTAATAAGAAATATAAGTATAAAGTTTCTAAAGAATAAATGGGAAATATCTAAACCAATGTATGTAAATGGAAAACAGTATAGGAACACTTGTTCATAGTGCAATTCAAGCAGTTGTCATGTTATTTAATTTCTTGTGTATAGACTTATCACCCCACTTGATATAAAACTAGTTTAGTTTTTTACTTTAACGGTTGTTAAAAAATATTTAAATATACAAAGATTAAAATAAGCAATGCATGTGTACTCAAATATTTCAGTAAAGGTTAAAGGTAGATAATCGATATTGAACATACAAAAAAGTTGTTTGGTTTAGTTACCAAACCTTCAAAACATAAACTAACACGCTAAAGAAATATAATATCCCTTATTTCGATGGCGCATGACTTTAGAAAACATTTTGGTAACAAAGAAATTGTTGAGCAATTTCCTCCTTTTACCACGAATTCATCACTATTTATTAATTACTTTTTTATTTAATGAACATGTTCACAATTGTTCCTCGGTGTTCACGAAATAAACTGTAGATTTGTTCTATATACTTTATAGGTGGATATATTTGCGTGCCCAAAAGTTCGCGAATTGTCGATTTCAGACTTTTCGCGTGCAGAAATGTTTGCGAATCACAGAAATCCGTTTGTTTGTAATTTTTGCATGTAAATATCACTTCACTGGAGTCTTGGATAATATCTAACCGTTGTTTTAATTAATGTATGTTGAAT
>JAUELF010290197.1:0-10081 GCA_031471495.1 Clinocardium nuttallii | reverse complement strand
AATTGATTGATTGGTTACATTATTGATTGATTATTTGATTGATTCATTGATTGATTAGTTGATTTATTGATTGATTGGAGACTAACGCGGTGCTCATTCGTATTTCAATATATCCCGGCGATCAATTCAGTTTATCTGTGTTTCATTGATCCTTTCCCAAACAGAGAGACACATGGCAATAATCAAATTGTCTTTTGTCAATCATCTGAAGGAATGCACGGAGTACGATCATTATATTAACAGTGTTCGTTGTTACAGACTGATTTAATATATGTTGGGGGAGTTTTCGCCGTATTCAATCATTTTTAACCCTTTCCCTCATATAGACACTTTCTGACGCCTCTGCAGCAGACGGCTTTATAAAAACATAGTGACAAAAGAGGAAATTGCTCGAAAACTAGCAATTTCTCCTTTTGTCACAATGTTTTCCACTTTTAGTCATAGGTTATTCATTCAATTATAGAGAGTTTCTATTTGTTTACAAAATATGTTCAAAGTCGTCTGCTGCAGATTTTTCGTATAAGAGAAAGGGGTAAGTACATCATGGTAACATACCATTTATAAATGATGCCTAGGTAAACATACCAGTACCAGCTTTGGAATTGTGATGCCATATGGCACTATACAATGATCGACGAAAGAGGGGATCAAACCCGGGACGTCTGTTCCAAAAGCTCCCACGCTATGGCCGAATCCTTCCGCTCGAACAGGTACTTAAACGATACAGGCGTTTTTATCTGGATATAATAGGTTTTGATTACTTAATTGGAAAGCTATAGACGAAATGAAATTGAATAGGGACTCAGTTTGTAAAATATTATCTCAGCGTTATTCGGGTGGGGTGATGGGCTGAGTTCCGGTGTTGTTGTTGTTGTTGTTGTTTGGGGTGGGTCGAGGGGTAGGGCACATGTCGTTAAAGCAGATATCTACGATTATCTCCTATAACTAATACTCTTGGGTCTTCTTTATTCTCGAAATCACTCTCGAACAATGTGTTACTTAAACGGTGAGTATTTTTCTTTCTTTGTGAATTGATTATATATAGTATAGTAATCGATTGCGATTTTAACATAATGCATTAACGTTATTGTAGAAAGGCACGTGCCATCTTAATTGTGATTCATGTGAGTCTATAACTTTGGCGAGCTATTTGAATAAACATATACAAGAACGTTGACATAATGTTAAAAGCTATCTTCCTGCTTTGTACACATTACTGATTAGTTTGGAACGTCTTTATGTATTTTGTAAACTAACGTGGATAATAAATGTTTACGTTATAGTCCATCTGAATATGGTGATTTAGAACACTTCTACTATTGTTGCATGAATGATGTTCTAAAACAATATTATACTTGTTATAGAGAGTCTAACTGTGGCAGTAACTACAGACAACAGTTGGAATATAGGAACTTTGAACTCCCTACAGAAAGACTATTGGGATATATTTTGTTTTCAATTTTCGAATTAGTTCAGCTGGTTGTCAATCAGCAAATTCAATTAGAGTTAAAAAGTAGTTTCAATACGATTTGTGGATATGCCACCGTGAGTTGACACACTGTACGCAATGTATAAATCAACTCACGATTAATACCGAGTTTACAATGAACTGTAGTTTAAATATTACCAAAAGATTGGACAAAATCATAACGGACAACAATTTTGTTTATGAAACAGTGGATGAATGTTGACCCACATGTGAGCCGTCTCGCGAGAAAACCAACATAGTGGCCTCTGCATAAAGTATCTACCCGGATGATTTTTGCCCCGCTGTTGATTTTCTGTTTCAGGAATTATTACTCTATACCTCTATCACCCTGAGACGGAATGTGTCGGCCTGGATCATTCTGCACGGACTGCGTAGGCTGATTCGGGTCGATACATTACGCAGAGGTCATACTGTTGGTTTTCTCGCTGGACGGCTCAATTAAGTAACGTCACTGATAAAAATGTCTTATTGATGCATTTAAAATAAAAAAAAAATACTTAAACATGCACAAGTGTTTGGTTGAATCTTAAAATATGTGTAAGATACTAAATTTCCATATTCTTAATACTATCTGTTAACGATGTCCCTGAAATAAATTGATTATGTACATGTGAATCATTGTTAATAGGCCGGAGGCCGAACATTACTGAATAAAACATGTGTATTGTATAATATTGAATTTAGATTGAATGTAACGTAACTACATGTACCTAGTCGAACCGAATGATGTGTTAAGGCGTCCACTGTCAAACTAGTTGCTCACTACACTTATATATTAGTACAATAGTAAATCCAGAAACTGATTCTGCACAATAAAATCCACTCGTTTCGAGTCACCATGCTATTTAATATAGATCTGTATATCCGAATCAATGAAAACAACGATGTGACAAACGTTTTACTAAAGCGTTCCCAAGTGACCAAATCAATGTAGAATCTTTTCACTGATAACAGATGTTACTTGCATGCTCTAAGTGCATTTCTTCATCGACTCTTTTTCTTTTGTTTGTAAGAAAATGTTTTTCTTGCGCTAAATTACGCTCATTCACTCATTCGCCTCAATGGTGTAGTAGTGGAGGAACCGCATCGGGTGCGGTATGTGGCTGGTTCGATCCCCGGCCGGGTCGTACCAAATACTTCAGTAGTAAAGGATGTCCTCTTAGATGCTCGGAGTTATTAGCATTTCGACTGACTGGTCCGTTCAGTATAAATGGACCCGTAGTACATGTAACTGAACAAGCAAACTCCGTTATATATCTGAAAAAATGTTGAAAGCGGTTAAAAACACCAAACAATCAACCAATCATTAGCTCATGAATTGTTCTAGTTAATTCCCTTTCCCACAAACAAACATTGAAAACTCAAGCCAAAATTATGGAAAATCACTTTAAGTGAAAAAGCAATCATTGATTAAATTTCAAAATAAATTATCCATTTGCCTCAATGTTTTCAAAAGTTGTCTGCTATGGAAGAAAGCACCTTTACAGTGGAAAAGATACCCTGACAATAAAGATGGGTAATACATGTTTCTACTGTATATCATGTCTCGACTATGAACTGAATTGTTAGCATTCATGTATAGGTAGCTTGACAACTCTTCTTTCTTATAATATAACCGGTGTCTTGTGAAAACAAACATCAACATAATTAATACACGTGTGCAAAAATACCTGCTTGCAAATTTATAATAAGGCTAGAAATGGCTACTGTTTAAAAGAGGGTTCGAGAAACCTTCTGTGGCTTATAAGCGAACAATTCAGATCAAGATCAGATGGCTCGGACGCACTGATTAATCTTGATCTACACTATCTGCAAATGATCAAAGATTGGTTTTCGTAAACGTCGTTCATATATCAACTTAGAAGTAGAGAAGGCCACATAAGGAAGAGTAAATAGGAATTGCTTCCACGATATATATGTTAACATTCATTGAAACCTTCGCTGTAGGTACTCAAAATCTTTTCACTGAGAGTACTCACGCTATAGGTTTTGGAAGTCAAATAGGGTTTTAAGAAATATGCAAAACGCGCCTTGTCTAGAGCGCTAGGAGTGATACACAACGCACGAAATAAACCGTTTTGGTGTTTAACCGGAGTGGTATACGGAATCTCAATTGCCACACTGGTTAAGCATTGTACAGGTACAGCACCATAGTTACCCCAAGCTTGAACAAATCCAAAGAAAATGGGGATGATGTACTGTGACAGAAAGAATTCACCCCGCAAATACGATAACGGCCATTTTGAACGGAATCGGTCTAGGATGAAAGTTGTTCTTCACATACTCACCTTTCCATTTCAAACAAGGTCAATATACGGAAAAGGAACAAATCAAACGGTTCCAGTGCATCCTTAAATATTTACAATGAACTGAAACTCAATGTCTTATACTCAATGTCTTTACGTGAAGGTGTACACGCATGTATTTGGAGTATTAGACCTTTTAAAATGCCTCAATCTGGCTATAAGCTGGATGGCATATGAGTCCGTTGCGACGAAAGGTTACAACTGGGCATTTCCGAACAGTGTATAGGTTCTTAGCACTCTGCCAATCTTATTCTAATTCCACAAACCTTACTTAGCGCTAAGTAATACTTAAATACTGAAAAAGCCTATTTCATCAATTTTGTTTCCCTAATATTTTGTAAAACAATGGTGGCATGTCTTTAAGTAAATGATTTAAAAAAAAATACAAAGCCGACTTACATTACTTGTTAAGAAATGAAATGAGCTGTTCCGCGAGAAAACCACCGCTTGGCCTCTGCGTAATGTATCGACCCAGATCAGCCTGCGAAGTCCGCGCAGACTGATCCGGGCCAACACATTCCGTCTCAGGGGGATAGAGGTATAGAGTACTGATACCACAAACAGCATATCCACAGGATGCGAAAAATATCTGTCCGGGTTAGCCTGTGCGTCATGCTCAGGCTGATCCGGGTCGGTACTTTACGCAGAGTCCACAATGTTGGTTTTCTCGAGGGTTGGCCCAAATCATGAAATATGATTTTATAATGCAAGTATAACGCTAAGAAGTTAATTCAGTGGATTGGACCCGACTCTGTCTACTCAAAATCTTAACAACGCGTCCAATATTTAAAAGAAAAATATGTTCGGAAGTTATTGGCCAAAAGTGTTGATCTAGATGAGACTGAGCCCATACGACTGTAATAGCGAGCGACTTTAACAATTCTCAACGACGTCGTTAACCTTCAACGAAATGTCGTGCAGTGCTAGGTTTTCAATTACGTGTACCATTTCTTCATCATTAATCTCAAGTGAATTTGGACGTTTGTGCTTGTGCAGCGATTGCTAATTGTGTTGGGGTTTCGTCCATTCCGAAAATGCAGAGGTATTTTAACGCATCTTGTACAGACGCAATTTGTAAAAATTGATACAAAAATAGACATTGGTCATATTAAGCAACTTTCATACTTTTTGTCTCGTTATTTCCAATCAAAGATTGTAATTTTATTTATAGAGAGCAATCCATGCGGTGTCAATCATTTATGTAATAGCCGAGCATACTTATAAACGGCTTACAACTGTGCAGTGGATTGATCTCGTATTACGTTGTTGACTATTACATTGTATTTCAGCTCTGAGGTTTGTAAAATGCACCTTTTAGGTAGCAAGACACGGGGGATTGACACAAATGTATATATTTATTGATTCATATATTGTAGTTTAATGCCGTTTAAAAGGTACATGTATTGCGGTTATACCACGGTGGCCAGTTCACCTCTTTCCTCGATCACCTCGTTACCTCATGCTTCGTCGAACTAGTTCTCCACTTATCCTATTTTCTAGGTAAGTAGCTACCTTCCCACATAGATGTGCAGCCATTAGGAACAAACAGTCGGAAGTTAGCTATTTGCCTGAAAACAAGATCAACTCTGTTATTTATGGCAGTATTGTAATATTCAGAATGCTGTGTCTCCAAGGCAGTTTACGCCAAATACATCCACAGCCAGGCTTATCAAATAGTTTGTGTAGAAATTAATGTATACCGTCACTAGAATGCATTGAATATACATGTTTGTTATCAAGTTTAGATCAATTGAAAATTTATTTTATATCAAATGTTGTATGACCAAATGCACATCTAGTGTCGACTTGCATAATGGAGATATTTGAGTGGAGTTGAGTTACAAATAATGCAAGGAGTTTTCACAAATACTTTAAATGCATATTTTCTTTTGCAACGGAGTGTAATAGAAAGCTAATTTGACACTGACCCAGAGAGACTTTTTAGTTTATATCGCTGTATGCGACAAGTTAACAGCATTTATGAATGTCATCATGCAGGAATTTTAACTGCTTTTGCGAACACTACATACCAAGATCAGCCTGCACATTCTGCCAGCATACTATTGGTATACATTTTCATTTACATAATATCCTGTTGTGAAAGGACAATGCCGTACACAGGAAATCCAATCAAACGTCATGGATAACGCATACGATGGCTGGAATTCAAAGGGTCAAAGTGCATGTTATTGTCTTAAAAGAGACAAATTCTTTGACAATCCTGCGTGGTAATTTATTAGAATTGCAACAACGGTTTTGTTTCTTTTAGTTGTGTTGAACGCTTATTTCATCTGTTTTAAGGTTAAATCGCGGGCTTTACCCGTGTACATTCTCAGTTATGCTTGTTATATTATTCCGAAACCAGTACATCAGTCGTGATACTATCCCAAACAACCCTGAGCACCAAGGAAGGGATCGACAACTACGACTTCTTTAAATCTTTGTCATGGCCCGAACTTGGATCAAAAACAGAATCACCCGCTCTTTGGCCAAACGCTCTATCAAATACAATACATCTAGACGTTATTCTCTAGTAAATTACTTAAAATATTTCTGTGATGCTGGACAATAAACCATAACTCCTTACATTACGTGACAATAATATCCGCCTCTCGACGAGACAATGGGGATAAATGTATATAGCTTTCGTCATTTCCTTGTCGGAACATTCGTTACCTATATTATATATATATATATAAAAATACCAGTTTATGATGAAAACGATTATTCATTTCTTACATTATTCAGTTTTGTAGTATATTTAGTTATAATGACTCTAAAAGACGTGTACATAGATCATCAACAACAACAATATATAAATCAAACTATAAGCCTCTTTATCACAACATCTATGTAATGTCAAAACGGTCATTTCACATCATAATAATATATCGAGGAATTGGCGTGAAACGGTTCTAACCAATATTTGTTTTTTTGTACCATGTCTAATAACCTTGACATAAAGTCTTTGTATGCGTTAAATCATTGTTCATGGTAAACAATGGTAATGTATGCGCCATTGCTCGTTCTGGACAATGGCACCCAAATTTGCATTTTTTACAAAAGGGTCAAAATTGCCCCTAAACCAGGGTTTTCAAAATAGGTTTTTAGTTACAGCCGTTTCACGCCAAACCCTCGATATATTCTTTAATAAAGTTTCATCTTGTATATTTTTATCAAAATATCAATACACATAATATACGAAAGTACAAAGCGACTCTAAAACAGACGTATAGGGGACTTAGCGCACTAAAAGATCCATTGAAATAACTGCAATATGCATTAAAATGATAGAAGATAAACACTATTCAATCTAACATGAAATTAATTCCACCAATCTAACTTAGTGCTTAGCAATACTTAAATGCCTAAAAGCATATTTCCCAAATATTTTGTAAAACGCGAATGGTGGAATGTGTTTAAATAAATGACAAAGTTGACATAAATAGTTACCTATGTGGATAAACTCTACTTGGTAAGAAATAAAATATTTTGGCATTTTAAGTAGGGAAACAAAAATCATGAATTATGTCATTTATAAGCATTGCTATAAGCTGATTAAGGTTGGGGAATTTGAACCAAATGTGTATATCCGAAAATAGTTCTTACATTCAGTTCTAGCAATTGGTTACATTTTAGCAAAAACATTATCATTCTGCTTTAGAGCGACGCTCTACGAAAATAGACCGTAAATCATATGTGAACCGTGTCGATAAAGATCAGTCAGCGATTCCACACAGTTTGAACCTGCGCTGTTTTGTTCAGAGATGTGACATAGAAGGTTTAAAGAAACTGCCATGAAGCAAAGTATGGATGCCAAGACAGGTATTATTTCAACACGTGTAATTATTGTGTTACGTTTGGTTTTCCAGTGGCACCGATTAATACACGTGCTTTAATTATCTTAATGTTGCTTTTACTGGAGAACCCGCTCAAATACAAAGTGTAAAATATACGCAGAGTTTGATTTTCCTGGAGCACCTCTAGAAACTTTGGTGGCATAACACAGTTGAAAGCTTATTTTCTTTTATTCTCTCAATATTTCTTATAATATCCATACTTGTTTGATAAAAAGGGTTTTACTGTATCAAGGAGTGCCAGAATTATAAGAAAATGACTGGAAGTTTCACTCTCAGTCAATATTATGAAAAGAATTGGCCACAAAAGTGGTCTGAAACAGAGTGGAAATGAAATAGGACAAAAAGACCAATGTTATCCTTTAAAAAACGCAGGGGTTAGTGTACAATTGAAGAGCTGCTGAGACTCTCAAAACAATAGGCAATATGTGGATGTTGTCAGAATTATCACGTTTTCAGCTCCTTTTCAAGAAATCTTGGCCGCGAAAGCTGGTATTCCAATTAACTCTAAATGCACACCTAGCTCAGCAACCAGGGGTGTCAAACCGGAAGTAGAAACGTGTTCAACTTATTATTTATAATTATTTCTATTTTTTAAATTCAAATATCCCGAAAGCAAGTGTTATATGCAACCTTTCATAACGGTCAGCGTCATCTCTCACCATTGTCGGCGGGTTTCCAGTGCGTATTTATATTTTTATTCCACGTTTTCATATTGACAATTAAATTGCTTACTTGACTGATATCCTTTAATCCTTTCCCCCATATGACAATTCTGCAGCAGACGACTTTGAACATGTTTTGTCAAAAGATAGAAAATCACGTTTTGTGCAATTTCTACTTTTGTCACCATGTTTTCAAAAAGCCGTCTGCTGCAGAGGCGTTATAAAGCGTTTATATTAGGGAAAGGGATAGTTCTACCTTTCAAATGTTTCATAATTCTGCAGCAGACACAAATATATTGAAAAACGAATGCATTCCTATTGAATATTGTTGCAAACTTTGTGGCAACTGGAGAAATTGGCTCATGTTGAGAAATGTCTCTTTATGCCACACTGTTTTAGAAAGGTGTCTATCGCAGAGGCGTTAGAAAGCGTGTGTATGTTCAAAAATGTTTCTTTTTAAATTACAAAATATACCCAATCTCCAGCGTCTTTCGCTTTTATTTCTGTTATCCAACAAATGGACTAACAATCAACAGCATATTCTCTAATCAAAGGCTGGTGCGTGATTTAATATTACGAATAAAGTGTACGTGGAAATTTGCAGTTGTTATGTTTCATTGATAAAGATATATTGAAAATATCTTCCGCTATGAACGCTTTAATCTTGTTTGATACTCGAAACGCATTTCCGTTAACTCTTTCCCACTTACAACAAGAGTGCAGCAGACAACTTTGTTAATATCAGAGAAAAAACATTTGGAAACGCTCTTAAACTAAAAGTTTATTTTTTCATATAGATTAAAACGTTGTCACAAAATGTGAAATCGCTTATTATAAGAAACTTTTCCTTATTCAACATTTATGTGTAAAGACTGTCATATTCGTAAAAAAAAAGAAGTTTACAAGTGGTAAAGGGTTAGGTGTGAATGACATAATCCTAGAATTCAATGAACTTTTCAACGAGTGCCTTTTTAGTCAGAGATGTCAATCAATATCAATGGTGGAGCCAAATGATTCAGCATAATTGGAATAAAGCTTTGAGCGGTGTAAGCTATTTTTGATCAACATGTTAAGCTATAATATGACAGTTCTGATATTATTAAAAATTTAGTTTAGTTGTGTAGGAATCGTTATGGCATCTTCTTTTTTAACATGCCTTTACGTTATATAGTTGATACAATACCATATATATGAGCTGTCCCGCGAGAAAACCAACAGTATGGCCCTCTGTGTAATGTGTCGACCTAGAGCAGCCTGCGCAATCCGCACAGACTGGTCCGGGCCGACCTATTCCGTCGAATGGAGATAGAGGTATAGAGACCACAATGTTGGTTTTCTCGCGTGACGGCTCGTTTGTTTTTATAGAACGCACGCTATGCACTATTATTGCTTTCACATTGGAGTGCTGCGATGCTATTTTGGTCTATTATATGTATATCTTGTTCTGCGTGATCTTCGTGTCACATACATAACACATACAATAAAACTATTTCCATGCTTTAATGAAGACTTTCAAACTTGAAATGAAACCAAAAGCACCAAATACATGTGCCAACGTTAAGTCGAATTTATTCAGATCTTACAAAACGCAAAACTGCCGTGTGTTCCATAGTAAATACAACGTAAACACGTTTACGCTATGCCTATCAAACAGAACGAAATCTAGCTATTTTATGAATGAAAACCTGTAGAACAAGGTTTGATTAACCGACAAATGCACGCTTTTTTGACGAAACCTATATAGGTTTTGCGTTTTGAGTTTTG
>JAUELF010290186.1:0-10081 GCA_031471495.1 Clinocardium nuttallii | reverse complement strand
TACTATGTTGGTTGTATCTATTTTAAAGGATACATGTACACTGACTGTCCCACTGAATATTGTTACTATGTTGGTTGTATCTATTTTAAAGGATACATGTACACTGACTGTCCCACTGAATATTGTTACTATGTTGGTTGTATCTATTTTAAAGGATACATGTACACTGACTGTCCCACTGAATATTGTTACTATGTTGGTTGGATGTCACAGAAGTCGCATTTACGCTTTCACTGCCGAACTTCACAAAGTCGACTTTTCCATGTTTGAAATTAGAAAACTCCATTTTCTTCTAACATTAAATGTGTCAAAATTTAATGTCTAAGTGGAAAACAATGCAGATTTCTGGAGAGACAGTTCGTGCGTTTTTAGTTGTCTCTATTGGAAGTAATTGCATTTGCTATCGAAAGGTTAAGAAGTAAAGGATTGGTGCATCGAAAAACAAAGCTTTATTTAAGGGAGATAACTGTTGGAATCAATTTACGGCTGTCCCACATCAAGGTCAGATGGAAGGAATTCGTTTCCTATAGGCCATCATTATAGCGTTTTGAGCTATGGCTCTTTCCCAACAATTTAAATAACCCAGAAACCTATATTCCATTAAAGCTCATTCTTAAATCTACCAAAGAAGCACAAAAAAACCCTGACATTTTAATTTTCCTTTTCTTGGGCTCTCGACAAATCAAAGGTCACTATTATTTCGAAAGAGCTTAAAGCAAAACAATGTTTACAAATCACCCAGAGGTTAATTAACTTCATTAAAAACACTTTCAACAAAATCACTATTGTCCAATTGAAGACCACTTCAGTCTCTTGGATTCATCTGAAATTCCTGGTCAAAATGGTCTGTCCGGCGCTCCGATCTAAATTTCTTTCCTTTAACTTTCAAGGCTATTTACCCCTGTTATTACAACATCTTCACAGTTAATTGGACGATGAACCCCACTTAACAAAATGTCAACTATTTGAAATAATATCGTTTCTGTAATTAAGAAACATGTAACTTTATATGCTTGATGAAGAATCGTCCGTTTTGGGAAAAGATAATCATACAAAGTTTGATTTCAGTTGAAATGAGACAATAAGATTTCTCTGATTTTCGGCAGTTTGGCAAATGTTCACAATATGTAAAATCAAAATATGTCTGTGCCAGTAAAACAAACTTAACTTTAATCAGATAATTTCGAATTCTAAAATGGAATCCTATTCAAGCATCATTAATATGATTAAACTATTTCAATACGATAAGGCTGTTTTCAATTTGTAAGAATGCCCTAACCTTTTTCCTCATATAGACGGTTTCTGACGCCTCTGCAGCAGACTGCTTTTTGAAAACATAGTGACAAAAGAAGAAATTGAACAAAACGTGCAATTTCTCCTTTTGACACAATGTGTTCAACTTTAAGTAATAGGTTATCCATTCAATTATAGAGATTTTCTATTTTTTGAGAAAAAATGTTCGTCATTGTCGTATGAGGGAAAGGGTTAAACATGTGTTTATTCTTTTCGCAATGACGGTTATGTATCATGATAAACGTGAACGTGGTAAAATAGATCATCTTATGGTTCATCCATGGTACTTACCGAATCAAACCGTTAGCTTCCAAACTGATTCACTGAACGCAAGTTAGGGGGGTTGTGGGAAGCCAAATTAGGTCATCTTCTAGTGCGTACACTCTTATTAACGATGTATTTCTATTTAAAATTCGTGTCAGACCACGTAGTTTTGGAAGGAACAATCTTTCAACAATATATCGATGCAAACTGTTTTTCTCCTGAACATTGCAATGCGTTCGGTGACAATTTACTTTAGTTAGTATATTTACTAATTTACTATACATGCGATTACAAGGTGTATATTTACTAATTTACTATACATGCGATAGCGATATACACGTAAATGTTATCAATCTAGTCGGAATTGTTGTTTTTTGTCAGACGTACTAATTCACTTTAGTGCGCCGGGTATCAGCTCACAAGTTATAAGATAACTTTTATCTCCTATCATCGTATAACCTGGTAGTCTACCCTTTTGCATTTCATTTATAGTTCTTTTGCAATTGAGCCCCAGCAATGTGGACTCTGCGTAAAGTGTCGACCCTGATCCGCATTATAATGCCGCGTAGGCTAACCCGGACAGACACGTTTCGCCTCCTGTGGATTTTCTGTTTCAAGAACTCTATACCTCTTTCCCCCTGAGACGGAATGCGTCGGCCCGGATCTTTCTGCGCGGACAGCGCAGGCTGATATGGTCGATACATTACACAGATGCCATAAGGTTGATTTTCTCGCGGGACGTCTCATTTGTGCTGTCGAGTTTATAAAACAATGAGGACGAAAAAGGACGTACGACAACCGTTCAATTTCATTTTTTTTCTCAAATCGAAGTATTTCATACAATTCTTAAGAATTATATATGCCGTGTTTAACAAGTTTAGCTCTTAATTCATCTTCGCACAGTGAAGTTTCAGTCGAGCACATGAATCTGCACAGTCTTACCATGCAGGGACTTTACTACATGTTAGCCTTTCCACGAGAAAATCAACCGTTGGCCCGCAGGCTAACCCGGATAGACACGTATCCTGTGGATTTTCTGTTTCAGGAATCATTACTCTATACCTCTATTCCTCTGAGACGGAATATGTCGGCCCCGGCATAAGCCTGCGCGGCATGCTTAGGTTGATCCGGGTCAATACTGTATGCATAATGTCCATAATGTTGGTTTCTTCGTTGAACGGCTCAATCCTGACCAACTAGAATTGTCTTTTTTATTTTAATGTGTAATGTATATAATATTGAGACTTTTGAGAGGAGAGAAGAATTTGCTTTGACTGTTTTCTGTCTTTTAAATACACATACCATGTTTCAAACACCATTACAAGTGAATGCGCTTTCTAACAAAAAATATGAAAACGTGAAATCCTGTAGAAAAAACTGCATTTTAATAACAAAGATCACGACTATAAAAGGCCATATGCTAAGTACCATTTTCCACATGATATCGCATACACGTCCAACAGCTCCTTTTAACGTACTTACTATCATCATCATATCTTATTCATTTTCAGATCGATGTCAATTGAGTTTAAAGAATGTGTCGCTAACGGAACAATGCATTGTGTCAAATTCATCGACTATATAAGCCGTCCCCCAAACAAAACCAACATGATGGTCTCTGCGCATTGTATCGACCCAGATCAACCAGAGCAGTCCGTGCAGACTGATCCGAGCCGACACACTACGTCTCAGAGGGATAGAGGTATAGAGTAATGATTCCTGAAACAGAAAATCCACAGGAAGCGAACAGTGTGTATTCGGGTAAGCCTGCACGGCATGCTTAGGTTGATCCGAGTCGATAATTTACGCAGAGTCCACACTGTTGGTTTTCTCGCGGGACGGCTCATAAGTTTATATATATATTCATTAAATGGTTTCTTTGCTTGATTTTGTTATGTTTTGGGTTTTACACCGGTTTCATCTGCTATGATCACATACAACGGTATAGGTCCTACAACATATATATTTACATCGATTTATATAATAAATATATATATGGCACAACCAATACCACCACGCCTGCTCGAACTCAAATATTGCATTCACTCCAATCGTTCGGATATATCTAGCCGGTTCAAGCTAGGATCACAGACCGGTGCTACTATGCTTTTTAGTAAATTATATTTGTTTGCGATACAATTTGACCTGATAAATTAACTGTTTCAAGCAGCGAAATAATGAAGCGGAAGCCTTCATATGTTTACGTCGAACCATCTCTACAGCTGTTAGTATTAACTATTAAAGGTTTAACGACGTTTTCAACATTATCTCAGTTACATAAGCAGATTACTTATTCATTATCCCTGGGTTAGGGCTATGCAAAGGGCTTTCGACGATGATCGAATTAGTGAAAATGTCAATTATCAACTATAATTAGCGATTAATTCAAACTCTTTTGACTGCAAAGACTTAATTTGAGTCGTCCCGCGAGAAAACCAACATTGTGGCCTCTGCGTAATGTATTGACCCAGCCCAGCCTGCGCAGTCCGTGCAGGCTGATCCGGGCCAACATATTCCGTCTCAGGGGGAAAGAGATATATAGTAGTGAATCCTAAAACAGAAAATCCACAGGAGGCGAACATTGTCTATCCGGTTAAGCCTGCGCGGCATGCTTAGGCTGATCCGGATCGATACTTTATGCAGAGTCCACTATGTTGGTTTTCTCGTGGGATGTCCCATTTTGAGTCGCGTCAGCGATTTATGACCTTAACGCATCTGCGAACAGGCAAAACTGAGGCGAGCATAAGATTCACGCAAAATAAATCTTCCAAATAGATATTTCACTAACATTCCGTAGTTGTATGTTTCGACTGACCTGAATTTGAACAACTGGAATTTGGAAGAAAACTATTTATCCATGTGAACATGTTAAGAGAACATTTTTTTGCAACTTTTCTTTTCCCCACAATGTTTTATAACTCGATCCGACGTCTTTTAAAAGTCGTCTGTGAATGCGTTTAAGGGGATACGTAAAACGTGGCGTGTGCCGTCATGAATTCCCTTCATGGAGTTCATAGTTGTTAGGATGGCGTTACGATTGATGCACTGGTATCATGCTGACAATCAGACTGACCCCCGGTCCTTGCTACTAGTATCAGATTGACCCCTGGTCATTGCTACTGATATCAGGTTGACCCTCGGTCCATGCTATTGGTATCAGGCTGATAATCAGACTGACCCCCGGTCCTTGCTACTGGTATCAGGCTGACAACCAGACTGACCCCCGGTCCTTGCTACCGGTCCATGCTATTCCTGATTGTAGTGTTGTGTACACGTTTTGACAAATGATATAATGTTTTATGCCGCTTTAAACAATTGTTTAGTTATATCACGGCGTTTTCTTGGAAAGTTACCAGTACTACTGGTCCATTTATCCTGACACTAGACAGTCAGTCGTAATTCTAACACCGCCATCCTGAGCGTCAAGGAGTGCAGCCATTACTACTATTGTCTTTCGTATGACCCGACCGGGGATCGAAGCCGCGACCTACTGCACCCCAGGCGGACGCTCTACAACTTCACCACCGAGTTGGATTTGACAAATGAGAAACTCTGCTTCGAGTAGTGTTTTACGCCACTTTCAAAACTGTTTTCAGCCCTATTTAACAATCATCTTACCATTGATAAATACTTCATAATTCCACCTCTAGTCCCGATTGCGCCAATAAGGTACTACCATGTTTAGAGTGTATAGAGTTTAGTGGTATGACACGAACAAACTGGGGACCGAATCCTGGTCTCCGACTCTAAAGCCGGACGCTCTATCCAACTTTTTAGAGAGACGGTATGAAATACGCAATTTCATTTAAAACACTTTCCCACTTGTTGACGTATTTTGACGCGTAGCAGTAGCCGACATTATTCCCTAGGACAGGATTGACCATAAGGAGCAATTTCTCCGTTTGTCACGACGTTTTCAGCCCTATTTAACAATCATCTTACCATTGACAAATAATGTCACGACGTTTTCAGCCCTATTTAATAATCATCTTACCATTGACAAATAATGTCACGACGTTTTCAGCCCTATATATTTAACAACCATCTTACCATTGACAAATAACGTCACGACGTTTTCCAAGAGGTGTCTAAAGACGTCTGCTGCAGAGTTGTTGTGTGTGGTAAAGGGTTAAAGTCGCGCCTAAGGAGAAAGGCATTAAACGTCAAAGCGCGAAATAAAATGTTACCTGGAATATTGACAAGCTACTTCCTTTCAATTAAGCCGTCCCGCGAGAAAACCAACATAATGGCACCTGCGTAATGTATCGACCCATATCATCCTGCACAGTCCGCGCAAACTGATCCGGGCCGACACATTCCATCTAAGGGGAATATAGGTATAGAGTAATGATTCATGAAACAGAAAATTCACAGGAGGCGAAACGTGTTTATCCGGGTAAGCCTGCGCGGCATGCTTAGGTGGGTGAGGGTCGACACATTACGCAATAATGCCGTAATGTTGGTTTTCTCGCGGAACGGCTCATATGCTATATTTATACGAGCCGTGGCACACGAACGTCGACCTTCAGGAAAATTGAATCAAGTTACGATACAGATCGATATTCTCCTCCTTATAGTCTGATCCAGATATTCTCCTCCATACAGTCTGATCCAGATATTCTCCCCCATACAGTCTGATCCAGATATTCTCCCCCATACAGTCTGATCCACATATTCTCCCCCATACAGTCTGATCCAGATATTCTGCCGCATAAGTCTGATCCAGATATTCTCCTCCATACAGTATGATCCAGATATTCTCTCTCTCCCATACAGTCTGATCCAGAAAGTCTTCTCCATACAGTCTGATCCAGATATTCTCCTCCATACAGTCTGATCCAGATATTCTCCTCCTTACAGTCTGATCCATATATTCTCCTCCATATAGTCTAATCCAGATATTCTCCCCCATACAGTCTGGTCCAGATATTCTCCTCCATACAGTCTGATCCAGATATTCTCCCCCATAAGTCTGATCCAGATATTCTCTCCAATACAGATATTCTCCTCCATACAGTCTGATCCAGATATTCTCCCCCATAAGTCTGATCCAGATATTTCCCCCATACAGTCTGATCCAGATATTCTCCTCCATACAGTATGATCCAGATATTCTCCTCCATACAGTATGATCCAGATATTCTCCCCCATACAGTCTGATCCAGATATTCTCCTCCATACAGTCTGATCCAGATATTCTCCTCCATACTGTCTGATCCAGATATTCTCCCCAATACAGTCTGGTCAGATATTCTCCTCCATACAGTCTGATCCAGATATTCTCCTCCATACTGTCTGATACAGATATTCTCCCCCATACAGTCTGATAAGATATTCTCCTCCATACATTAATCTTTAAATATTTAAATTTCACAGTCTTTTCACCTGTATTTATTTTGTTTGCCCAAACAATATTTAATTGTTTTTCCCGATGACAACAAACCACACTTCTAATATTTGACGGCGGTTTCTTTACTGTTTGCACAAAAAATCAATTATATTAAAGTATTTATTACTATGTAAAGACGAGGAGGCCAATCTAGGTTAAAACGTTATTCGCTCATTACTGTCTGTAGATATCATTGTTATATGCGTCCATCGTCTTCCGCTAATTGGGTGGCTAGTTGGTCTTATTACTACGTAAAGAGGTTGGAAACCAGTCTACATCCAGACGTTATTTACTAATACAAGAATCGACGTCGTTGTGTCAAGCGTCCATCGTCGTCCACTAACTTGGTGACTAGTTCGTCCTATAACTACGTAAAGAAGTTGGAAACCAGTCTACATCCAGACGTTATTTACTAATACAAGAATCGACGTCGCTGTGTCAAGCGTTCATCGTCGTCCACTAACTGGGTGACTAGTTCGTCCTATAACTACAAGAATCGACGTCGCTATGTCAAGCGTCCATCTTCGTCCGCTAACTGGGTCACTTGTTAGCTGTGTGGGAAGGTTGCCAGTTTTCAGGGAAGAATGTTGTGTGGAGTACATGTACTGGTGCGTGATAGCCTTGCAACATATGATTGTAGGAACACTTTCCCACATAAACTCGTTTTCTGACGCCTCTGCAGCAGACGACTTTGAACATATTTTTGTCAAAAAATAGAAAATCTCTTTAATTGAATGGATAACCTATGACTAATAGTTGAACACATTGTGGCAAAGGAGAAATTGATCGTCTTGAGCAATTTCTTCTTTTGTCACTATGTTTTCAAAAAGCTGTCAGCTGCAGGTGCGTCAGAAAGCGTCTATATGTGGGAAATATTTAAGTTTGGTGTCACATAAATCATTTTTAGATTTGCAGACTTACTTCCGTGTTTTAGCGGTCAATTAGTTTTGGTTTTTGACAAATGCCTCTGGTCAAAAATACGGAAATTCTAGACCGCTAACAAAAAGGGTGTGACTCTTCTTGAGGGTTGGGAAAGTGACAACCCTTAACCCTTTCAACATGCAGACACATTTTGAGGAAAGTGTTTAATCATATTAAATGTTAAGTTTTATTCTTTAGCGATAACGTTTAGCAACTATATCGTTCATTTATAGGGATGCAGCATATTTTTACGTCGATGTGTTTTTAAAAAATCGTTGGCTGCAGATGTTTTGGATATGAGGGAATGGTTAAACTTAAGATATTTTTTGATTTGTAAACATACGAGCTACTTCTTTGATTTTGTAACACGTTTATATTGATTCAAAAGCTCGTGAAATTAATAGATTAATTGGAATGTAATGCCGTCTCCAATGGTATTTGAGGTGTCTCGCGAGAAAAACAACATTGTGGACTATGCGCAAAGTATCGACCCGGATCAGTCTAACCATGCCGTTCAGGCTTACCAGGATAGACACTTTTCGCCTCCTGAGGATTTTCCGTATAGGGAATCTTTACTCTATACCTCAATCCCCCTTAGACGGAATATGTCGGCCCGGATCAGTCTGCGCGGACTGCATATTACACTAGTTTGGACTGATTAGAATGGGAAGCTTAAAGCATAATACACTAGTTTGGACTGATTAAAATTGGAAGCTTAAAGCATAATACACTAATTTGGACTGATTAGAATGGCAAGTTTAAGGCATATTACCTAGTTTGGACTGATTATAATGGCAAGTTTAAGGCATATTACCTAGTTTGGACTGATTAGAATGGAAAGCTTAAGGCATATTACCTAATTTGGACTGATTAGAATGGAAAGCTTAAGGCATATTACCTAGTTTGGACTGATAAGAATGGGAAGCTTATAGCATAATACACTAGTTTGGACTGATTAGAATGGAAAGCTTAAGGCATATTACCTAGTTTGGACTGATTAGAACGGGAAGCTTATAGCATAATACACTAATTTGGACTGATTGGAGTGGGAAGCTTATAGCATAATACACTAATTTGGACTGATAAGAGTGGGAAGCTTATAGCATAATACACTAATTTGGACTGATTAGAATGGGAAGCTTATAGCATAATACACTAATTTGGACTGATTGGAGTGGGAAGCTTATAGCATAATACACTAATTTGGACCGATAAGAGTGGGAAGCTTATAGCATAATACACTAATTTGGACTGATTAGAATGGGAAGCTTCCAATGGGAAGAACGGACGATCAGTATTCATGGGTATTTAATTAAATAACCCGTTCCACGAGAAAACCAACATAATGGAATCTGCGTAACGTATCGACCACGATCAGCCTGCACAATCTGCGCAGGCTAATCCGGGCCGACACATTCTGTATCAGGGGGATAGAGGTAAAGCATAATGATTCCCGAAACAGAAAATCCACAGGAGGCGAAAATGGCCTGCATCCGGGGTCGATACAATGTTGGTTTTCTCGTGGAGTGGTTCAAATATCGGCAGTTTGTGATCTTATTGATTTCTACTTGTTTCTAGGTTACATACAGACCGGCGGTGATGGCGTTGGACATATTGATTGGTTGTACAGGCTCACATGCGTCTTAACTGTACGCAGTTGCAACTATAAATTAAATCGCGCGTGAATCAATTACATACACAAAGAGAATAAAGACTGTAAATGAAATAGGAAATTCTATCTTAAGAAACTACCATTTTCCTATTATTTGAGCTTCACATTTGTCACGAGTTATTCTTCTCATAAAACGTATCAAACCTGTAACACAGATAGTTAGCTTTTGTTTGTTTCGTCCTTTGCGCCGCTTCCAACATCTGTACAGTTATATCACCGTGTTTGTTTTCGTTTGTTTTCCCACAACAATGAGCGCCATTGTTGGAAAACAATCACCACTGTTCAATACTCTGTTATGACCGACTAGAGATCGAACCCGCGACATCCCGAATCCGAGGCTGATTGTCTATCACCACACAAGCGAGGTGGTAACCTATATAGTGTATCCCTGTTTTATATATGTACAGCCTCAACATCGAGTGACTCGCACGTAAATTTAAATCAAAGTACTGAAATACTGAAATACGGGGGTGTAGCAAACCATGGAGCGTTTAATTAACTAGATACGAGTACATGGGGGCAACATGTGGACTTCATTATTT
>JAUELF010290175.1:0-10081 GCA_031471495.1 Clinocardium nuttallii | reverse complement strand
AGCTGCGTAATTTAAATCCAAACTTCCTCATCTGCGTTGATATTTCACCAAATCGCGAAAATCTTACACTATTGTGTGCATAATTCTAAATGTGTTAAAATAACAAAGTTTTTTACAAGATAATTTGACGATTAAACAGTGTTTTACAATTAAATTAACACATTTCATGAAGCAGTTGTTATTTGACGTCCGCAACGTTTTCCCGCCATGACGTCATGGTGTATGTCAATAACTTTACAATATGAGCCGTTCCACGAGAAAACCAACATTATTGACTCCGCGCAGGCTAATCCGGGCCGACAGATTCACTCTCAGGGGTAACGAGGTATAGAGTAATGCTTCCTGAAACAGAAACTCCACAGGAGACAAAAGTGTCAGTCCAGGTTAGCCACAATGTTGGTTTTCTCGCTGGACGACTCATATATACGAATATACAAGAGAAAGTTGATGCAAGGCATCAATGTCGCCGGAAGAGACTGCATTAATTTATGTTTCATATACATTCTTGACGGTCTGTCATTATCGTTGGTTCGTTGTCGTTGTCAACCCTCGCACTCGGCATTAATACCATTTGGCAAGCATTATCAATGCCAAATTATTTCTCTTATATATAAACAATCTTTAAAACACACACCTTAAAATAGGTTTAAAATGAAAATAAATGAAAATTTAAGTACGGCATTGAACTGATCTTTGCATTGCATTTTTATAGATTGTTAAAATCATTGTATTGGTGTGTATTGTTTGCATCGCATGATCTATAATAACTTATGTAAAGAGAATCATTATTATTTGTCTCACTAAAGGGATGTAATTCATGAAAAACATGTAAAAATACCTCAGTCCTAAAATATCACATAAATTTTGTTTTCACTACGACTACGAGTCCGACACTTTTTTTAGGTCACTGTTACACCTGTTTGTTTGTAATAATCTTACCATATTCACTCCTGTAAACATGATATATGAAGTCTTTTATTTAATTAGATACTTCCTCTACCTTTTTTCGGTTACATTAGTGGATGAAATGCTTTTATTTCACAAATAAGCTGCACCCGCTGATTCTCATGCAGTAGCCGACACGGCTTTACATCGAAATGCGCATGCGAAGACATTACAAACTATGCAGGAGGCACTCGCTAGGCTCTAGCGTAAAACAGTTCATATTTTAGATATACATGAATATATACATTAATACACATTATAAAATGAATTCTTCAGAAATTAAGACTCTTTGACCATGAAATTAACATTCAGAATGTTAAAATTACTAATCAAAGGATATTTCGACATGATTAATACCTCAATATTAATGCGAGTCTAGTAGGGACACTTTTGTCTTCGTAAATAAAACGACAAAACTTAAATGCGAGTCAACATAAAGAAACTGGAAGTAGTTCAAACATCGGAACAATTATATAATTTTAGAGGTGTCATTTACTTAGTGTTTTTAAAACAAACACAATTATAATATGTTAAAGACATCTAAATTTGTTTCTTTCTAATAATAGCTCATCCTACCATGTGATTTCTGAAAAGCTGTTAAAAATATAAGTCGCGTTATGCGCGGCGACTAATAATAGTTATAAAAGCTTTAAACTGTATATAACTGGAAGGCATATATGGTAAATTCATACATTAGGTGGATGAAAGAATTGGCTTTATATATATTTACTAGCTAATACAAAAAGCATGTTGAATTGATGACCCTGTTCACAAAATTCAACTTAAGTCGTTAAAAATCATATGGAAATTCATGTATATCGTTCGTTAATTATTCAGGTAGCTTGTCACTTTCTTTTTATACACTTACGTATTTCACAAACTCCAACTGTATTCACGAATTCCGTATAATTACATTTACATACTCCATCTTCACAAAAACCATTCTTTGCAAAGCATTGAATAGTGAGATTACATGAGCCGCCAATGCATTGTTCTGAAAGGTATAACATGAATATATCAATGGTTTATATGTAGAAAAAATTCCAGGTGCTTGCAGACCTTTTGGTGCGTGTTGTTTTGGGTGCTTGTGTAGGACAATCAGATAAATGTATGGGTTGCTGTTCCCCGAAAAATACCTGCATAGTTGCAACATTGTTGCAAACATCCTTGAATACATATCATCATATCTACATCCTCGGTACCCAGGCTAGTCATAACATATATGATACCCTGGGCAAATTGGCTAGCGAAACGTCGTACTCGCGAAAAATTCATGAGGTGAAATCCAGCCGCTTGATTGGTTGCATGCTACACATTTTACGCGATGTACAGTAATAACAGTGTACGAGGGGTGTTCGGAAAGTATCGGGATAAGTGTCATAACATTCTTATTTTTTTTATATTTGTACACAATTCTCCAAACAAACATAGCTCTCTATATACCTTTTATTCATTTTCAGAAGCAAAATTACGAAATTAAAAATAAGACGCTAGTTATTATCACCATAGCAACCTTATGTAAACTCGGGCGGGGCAACTAAATGTATAAATAATTGCAGAAGATCTATATCGTAATATAGGACACAATACACATGTCAATTTTCTCAAAATATTCCCCAGAGTACTTCACACACTTCTCGTGTCTGTGAACCCAAGTTTTAAAGCAGCTGTTGACGTTTTCTGTTGGTATTCTCCTGATACACTCCCGAACAACCACTGGTAGGTCTTTGACGTCGTCAAAACGTTAGGTCAGAGCTTGTCGATAAAACTCAATCTTCACCATGACATCGCACCACCCGATACGTCTGTCATTACTAAGACAACACTAGCTGGATTAGATATTACAACCATACAACAATCCCCCATACTCTCCGGACCTAGCACCATGTGACTTTTGGCTTTTCCCCACCACCAAGAACGAGTTTAGAGGCTCACGTTTCGACGACGTCAGAAGGAGAAGTAGGTAGGAGGAGAAAAAGAAGAAGTCGAGATAGAAGAAGAAAATGAAGAGGAAGAACAATAAGAGAGGAACGCTCAAGATTTAGAAAAGATTTTTCATCTTTATGTTTTGTTGTTGTTGTTATTGTTGTTGTTTTTAAATAACACAAAAGGAGTGTTTTAATAGTTTCAATTTAGTTGTTGTGACAGCATGATGTATTTATAAGAACATATACTATTTTATAGTTGTACGTATCATCAGTGTCAGGTGCAATAAACCTTATACATTGGTAACACGTTTGACACCTCTTTATAAGTTCGATGATTTTGTTTCTAATCGACAATGTAAGAACGGGAGTGACAAATATTTAAAAGAAAAGTCAAAATTTGTTTTTAATTTTAATCCTAGCTACATACCCAATAGGCACATCTTATCTCCAGAGTCAACGTAATTGTGTTTACATGTACATGTACCGCTTTGTGAGCACTCGGCAAACTCGTCATCACACGCGTCATCTGTTGTACAATTGTCACCTAAACATACACCTGTTTAATAATTAAACCACAAAATGAAAGGCATTTATTAGCTATAAACGTATATGTTTCAAAACTGTTATGTGTAATTTCAATGGATAATGTTTAAGCAACAAAATCTTGATTTTGCAGATGATCTTGCAGAACTATCCACCACAAGAAGACAACTACAGGCAAAAACAACAAACCTGAATTCATTTGCACAAAAGACGGGACTAAACAGAAATGCAGGAAAAACAAAAGTTATGGTGATAAATGAAAGAATGGCAGAACCAATCACCTTAAACAAACAGCCAGTAGAAAATGTAGAAGAATTCACCTATCTTGGAAGCATCATAAGAAATAATAATGGAACCAAAAAAGACATCCGTTCAAGATTAACAAAAGCCCGCACAGCATTCTGTATCATTCAACAAAGCTGGAAGTAACAAAACATCAGCATCAACACAAAGCTGAAAATATTTAACAGCAATGTAAAATCAGTACTTTTATACGACTCTGAATGCTGGAGGATAATACAGAGCGACATACAGAAGGTAGAGGCATTCCACAACAGCTGCCTTCGGAAAATCCACATAATATTTTGGCCAAGCAAGCTCACGAACACCAATCTACTTCGGATCAGCAAATGTACCAGCATTACAACACAAATTAAACAGCAACGCTTTCGGTCGCTAGGCCATGTGCTGAGAATTCCAAGTGAGAAAATACCAAAGACGGCATTAACCTGGACACCACCGGGGACAAGAAAGCCTGGAAGACCTCGTACCACCTGGAGGAGAACCATCAAAACAGAGTTGCAAGAGTTATGATACACCTGGGGAGAGACTCAGCATTTGGCAAATGACAGAGAGCTTGTTGGTGCCTTATGTCCCAGCCGGGATGAAGAGGATAAGTAAGTAAGTAAAGTATGTGTAATTTCATAATAAAAGTACACGCATTTCAAAGTGTGAACATGAATTTGCCTCTTAAACGGTAAAAGGAACAAGACTAAACTTGTTTTATAGTTTAGGGTATAGGAAAGTTATAATTCTGCTTTCGACAATCAAATGTCAATTAATGAATGTCAGGATATTTCTTCATTCCCAATACTCTCAACAACGGCATGAATATAGGAGCTCGGCTAAATGTCATAATCCCAAGTCTCTAGGTTGTTATCTGTTCCTATTTTACTAATATAGCTTAATATAGACTTTCACTGTCCCTTAATTGCTTTGCATATTCTTCATTAATGTACAATTTAAATGTGATAGATACTGACCTATTGATACTTTCCGTACATATATCTAACAAATATCGAAACACACATACAATATATCATTGTTGTCTATAAATGTTATCACTACAATGTATAAATTGGACCGTAAGAAGCCAAGACATACTTGCCATGACTCTTTATAAGTGTATGGATTAATGTCGCAAACAGTTGACTATAGTTTTTGTCTATAACTGGTATCAATGAATGGTGTTAACATAGGTCAATGGCTGCAGTCCCAGATTCTTATATTGACTAGGTTTTAATATGAACGTGACAGATATGGGCACGAGTACTTCTCATAACGGTTTAACATATTCAAAGTCCAAAATGGATGTCCATAACGTTTATTGGGGGCATGATACAAAGAGTGTTAACACTTTGCCTTTTCCTGCTTTCCTTATGTGTTTGAGCAAGTATGATCTAAATGAAACATTGGATTAAAATAAATATGAATTAATGGTGTGCAGGCATCGCTAAACTGTGAACGGGACTGGCATATATATATCTGATATTCTAAACTGTTGAAACTGCATTGCATTAGTGTGACAGACACTAACTGGCCAATATTTGCTGTCAATGTCGGTAAACCTATGGCTTAAAAGTGACCAGCACTTACTAATAGTAAATATTCATAACATGTTAAAGGCATTGTTTAATTATTGTGGGATATGGATGTGTGGTGTAAGCCGATATCAGACTGTATACAGTTATATAGTTTGATATTGGTGTGCACTATTATTATGTTTGTGTCAATTGTTAAAATCATTGTATATATTTGGTACAACTAGTTTATATTCATTATTTAATTTATGTTTGCTTTTTGTAAATTTACGTTTTGTACATACTTGTTTGTAATTTACTATAGGCAAATTTTCCTAAATATAATAAAATGTATTGTATTGTATTGTAATTACGAACGTCATCGGTACGTAACTGCTGTCAATTATAAAGTGGTGATGTTATTATCAGACATACACGTGCCTGTAATTATTGCTATAACTTTTATAAAGGCTGGGTTAAATGTTATTAGACTGACCAATAGTTGGTGTGCATTATAACATAAACTGACCAATAGTCATTGTGCATTATAACATAAACTGACCAATAGTCATTGTGCATAATAACATAAACTGACCAATAATCAATGTGCATAATAACAAAACTGACCAATAGCAATTTACATAACAACATAAACTGACCAAAAGGCAATGTGTATAATAACCAACCTGACCAATAGCAATGTGCAAAATAACATAAACTGACCAATAGTCAATGTGCATAATAACATAAACTGACCAATAGTCATTGTGCATAATAACATAAACTGACCAATAGTCATTGTGCATAATAACATAAACTGACCAATAGCAATGTGCATAATAACATAAACTGACCAATAGTCATTCTGCATAATAACAAAACTGACCAATAGTCAATGTGCATTATAATATAAACTTTATATAACTGCCGGATATAATTGTATATATGAGCCGTCTCGCGAGAGAAAAAACCATTATGGCATCTGCGAAATGTATTGACTGATCCGGCCCGAAACAAAAAATCCACAGGAAGCGAAAAGTGTAGGTTAGCCTGCGCGGCATGCTTTTGTTTGTAGATCAAGATCGACACTTTACGCAGAGACCACATTGTTGGTTTTCTCGCGAGACGGCTCATACGTAAATTCATATATTAGGTGGATGAAATCAGTTTACCAGCGAATTCCCGAAATCGTGTTGAATTGACTTCCCAGTTCACAATATTCATTATTAAATTATATGGATAATATATCGTTCGTTAGTGATTATGTTAGCTTCTCATAATATGTGAATGCACTTACGTGTTTCACATACTCCGCCTGCATTCACGAAATCCGTATCATTGCATTTACATACTCCATTGTCACAGTAACCATTCCGTGCAGAGCATTGGATAGAACAATTACATGAGCCGCCAATACATTGTTCTGAAAGGTAAAACAAGTAAAAATGCGTGAGATAATAATAGAAAATATTATAGAATGTTGCATACACATTTGTGAATGTTGTTTAGGGTGCTGGTGTAAGACAATCGGAACATTTATGGGTTGCTGTACTCCCAGAATAATGCACGTATATGTGTACCTAACAAGCCAATCTTCATCGACTAAAATAATATTTCATAGATTATCTGATCATAATTAAAGAATTTTTACTATAGCTGTTTTCAAACATCGACGATTTTAGTAGGATTGAACCAATACCAAAAATTGTAATGCATCTATTCCTAACACAACGTCTTGTCAGAAACATATACTGCTTCTTAGTTATCATTATTATCAGTGTCGGGTTAATTAACCTGATGCATTTTGAACACGTTTGACACATCTTCTCTAGTCCGATGACGGTTGCTTAGTGGCCAATCTAAGGAAGACAGGGACAATTCTATAAAAGAACAGTCGAAATGTATTCTGAACGTCTGGTCGGGAACATATACTGTTTCAGTGTTATCAAAAAGATCAGTCTCGTTAAATTGCCTTGAAATGGTCTTACTATGTTGTACACCTTTTTTAAAGTTCGATAATTTTTTCGATGATTGTTTCTATGATTGTTTCTTATTCGACAATGTAAGAAAGGGAGTGACAATTCTTTTAAAGAACAGTCCAAATGTATTTTGAATTTTACACCTTAATTATAAAAAATCACTTTTTATAAGAATATCTTTAGTTTACTTCAAATACAGCTACATACCCAATCGACATATGTTATCACCACACTCAACGTAATTGTCCTTACACGTACATATACCGCTTTGCGAACACTCAGCAAACTCATCATCACATGCGTCGTCTGTTGTACAATTTTCACCTATATCAACACCTGTTAAACAATTATGGTACAAATAAAAACATTTCTGAACTATAGCAGTATAGAATTAATAAAGTTTTGAGTAAATTTATAACACATTAACACCAATGTGAAACTGTTAAAATGTTAAGAATGTTTCTTAAACGGAAAATTATACAAATGGTACTGGTTTAATGTCGAAACGGCACATGCAAGTCTTTATTTATAGTATCGACAATAAAATGGGGGGGAGGGGGGGGGGGGGGCATATCCTGTATTACGGTAAAGTTTAAATATTACCTAAATATATTCGCTTAACGTTTTCAAAGAAAGTATCATACATGTTTGTAACAGGTTTCGTTTTTTGCTGTAATTGTTATAACGGCAAAGTATAAATGTTATCTAACGTAACCCCAAGCTGCTTGTCATAACTCTTGTAAATGTATGGTTTAACGTCACAGACATTTGCCCATGCTTATTGTCCACAACTTGTATAAAGAGTTTAAAGTAATCGGACATACAATTCATATTTATGTTATGATAATTTGTCACATTCTTTTTAGCAACTTACGTGTTTCACAAACTCCATCTGCATTCACGAAATCCGTATCATTACATTTACATACACCGTCGTCACAAAATCCATTTTTCTCAGAGCATTGAAGAGAGCAATTACAGTGGCCGCAAATACATTGTTCTTAAAATTAAAATAAGCATAAATCCATGAGATATCAATAGAAAATATTCTAGAATGTTGCATACATATTGGTGAATGTTGTTTAGGGTGGTGGTGTGGGACAATCGGAAAATATATGGGTTGCTGTACTCCCCGAATAATACACGTATATCAGCATCACCTAAAGAATAATATTCTTTGGATTCATTTGGCATTGGTATTAATATCATTACTTTAGCTTTTCTCAATCATCGATGCTCGTAGTAGGATTGAACAAATACCATCCAATGATATGCCTTTCTTTCCAACACGACGTTGTGGCGGGACATTATACTACATTCAATTATCGGTATCATCAGTGTCACGTTTATGAACCAGATACATTGTAAACTCGTGAGTCATCGATTGTTACGAAGACTGTTGCTAAACCGATGAGGTAAGAAAGGCAGTGCCAATTCTATAAAAGAACAGGCCAAATATATTTTAAATGATAATCTTTATTTACAAAAAATCACAACATTGAAGAACATCTGAAATTATATTTTGACAATATATGCATTTATTGTTATCCCTTGTTTTGTACACTATCTGTACCTGAGAGGAATAAAGATAATGTGCTGAAAAGTCTACTCCAAATACAGTTACATACCCAATCGACATATGTTATCACCGCAATCAACGTAATTGTCCTTACATGTACATGTACCGCTCTGCGAGCACTCAGCAAACTCGTCTTCACAAGCGTCGTCTGTTGTACAATTTTCACCTAAATCAACACCTGTTAAACAATTATAGCACACATGAGAACCCGTCTTAATATAAAGGCTTCTGATTAACTAAGATTGTGTCTAATTTCATAACATGTTTACACACAATAAAGTGTGAAAATGAACGTGTTTCCTAAACGGAAAATAAAATAAAAATATAATAAACTAGTTTAATGGTTTAGCAGTACTAGATAGTGTTATTATTGGTATGTTCGCCAATCAATTGTCCAATCAATAAATGTTTCTATGGAGTCTGAGATGTCCTTTATACACCAACCAAACTCTAGAAAGATGTTATGACAATATCACAGTAAATGTCCATAGTCACCAATCCATAGGTTGGTATCCGTACCTGTTCCACAAACACGACTTAACTCTTTCCCTGATACGACAATTCTGCATCAGACGACTTCGAACATATTTTGTCAAAAAATAGAGAATCTCTTTAATTAAATGGATAACCTATGACTTAAAGCAAAAAACATTGTGGCAAAATGAGAACTTGCTCGTTTTGAGAGGCGTCAGCAAGTGTCTATATTAGGGATAAGGGTTTAACATTTAACAGGACATGCACTGGCCCATATTTGCTATGCATATCCTTTATTTAGGTTCAGTTTCAATGTGATAAAGAGCGACCTTTAGATAATTACCAAAACTGTTTCAAGGAATTACATAAATATAAAATAAATAACGTCATACGCATGTATTGTGGTTTATCACGGCAAAGTATAAATTTGACCTCGCTTGTCGTTACTGTTTAAAGTGTATGGTTTAAGGAAACAGACATTATGCCTACAGTCATTTCCCACAACTGTTATAGAGGGATTGATTTCATGTTGGATCAATGGCTGTTGTCGATGATTGTTTCATGAACATGGTTTAAATATGACAGACACGGGCTAATGCACTGGAAATCATTTAGGTTATCACTTTTAGTATTTTGACATTGCTTGAAAGTGAAAGTAGAGAATGCTAAGCTTTCTCGGGGCCCGATTTGGTCCAAAGCGGTTACCATGTTCGCCTTGTGGATTCCTTCTTGCATAATGCATGACCCCCCCCCCCCCCATAAACTGACCAATAGTCATTGTGCATAATAACATAAACTGACCAATAGTCATTGTGCATAATAACATAAACTGAC
>JAUELF010290164.1:0-10082 GCA_031471495.1 Clinocardium nuttallii | reverse complement strand
AAACTGGTGCTACACATGTCAGTACTCAAACTGGTGCTACACATGTCAGTACTCAAACTGGTGGTACACATGTCAGTACTCAAACTGGTGGTACACATGTCAGTACTCAAACTGGTGCTACACATGTCAGTACTCAAACTGGTGCTACACATGTCAGTACTCAAACTGGTGGTACACATGTCAGTGCTGAAAGCTTGCGGTATAAATGTTAGTGCTCAAACTGGTGCTACACATGTCAGTGCTCGAAACTTGATGTACAAAAGTCAGTGCTCAAAGCTGGTGGTAAAAATGTAGGGCTCAAACCTGGTGGTACAAATGTCCGTGCTCTAAACTGATGGTAAAAATGTCCGTGTTCAAGACTGTTGGTATATAAATATGTGGTCAAACTGGTGCTATAAATGTCAGTGCTAAAGACTGTTGGTACAAAGTGCAGTGCTCAAACCTGCTTGTACAAAGGGCAGCAGTCATTGATGGTGGTATAAAACTCCGTGGTAAAAGCGGGTGAAACGAAGAGTTGCACCAAAGATTATTGTACTAAAGTCCTTAGCAAAAGCGTGTGGTACAAAGTCCGATCTACATGCGGTTTGTCATAAGCTAGTGGTACACAAAGAACGACACGGAACGTGCAAGACAATGGCTGTCAGGGATGCCGATGTATGACAAGATACCTTGTGTGTGCCAGCGTCCAGATGTACGCATTGTTTGCATGGGAGTTTCCTGTAACCTATTTGAGTTTCTTCTAATGGATTGTTCAACTCTTTGTGTATATTGTTCTCTAGCTTCAGTTTGGTTAGTGGGCACTCTAGCGGATCTGAGAGCAGGATTCGATGACAAACCGTTTGGTAGCGTCTGTCTTGTGGGCCGAGAAGCTGGTGGCGGTCGAACAACCACACGCGTTGTTTGCACGATCACATTATCGCGTCGTTCGTTAGGTAGGGAGCGGGAGGGTCCAACATGACCAGAGAAGGACCCCACACCATAATTCGCTGGGTCCCCGTCCCAGCCATCAAACGCTCTTGTTCCGTCGCTCCTCGAAATTCCTAGTGTAATTATTGATAAACAAAATATTTCAAATTTAATAAACCGTATCCTGCTGACAATTTATATCATCACTATTGACCTGAATATTTTCTATCGCAATACTGGAGTCGTCTTTACTACTTGTTGCTAAATGTGTATGTAGATTCTGACATTTATTTTCATCATATTTGTAGTTAAATTCTTTTAATAAACATGGCTGGACAAACGACGGAGTCATGATCTTAATTTAACGAAATTATATGTACGGTATTACAATAGATGTGTTGCATTACATCAGATCAATGTTTTAGGGCAATACCAGTTCATTTTAGTAACCCTTAGTGTCTATTGAACACGGGGCTCAAAACTGGTGGTACAAAAGTCAGTGCTCAAAACTGGTTGTACAAAAGTCAGTGCTCAAAATTGTTGGTACAAAAGGCAGTGCTAAAGATTGGTGGTACATATGTTCGTGCGCAAGACTGTTGGATTATAAGTCAGTGCTTACAACTAGAACAACACGTATCAGTGCTCAACGCTGGTGGTGTACATGTCAGTGATCATAATTGGCATTTATCAAAACTGTTGGTACAAAAGGCATTTATCAAAACTGTTGGTACAAAAGGCATTTATCAAAACTGTTGGTACAAAAGGCAGTGCTCAAAAACGTTGGTACAAAAGGCATTTATCAAAACTGTTGGTACAAAAGGCAGTGCTCAAAAACGTTGGTACAAAAGGCAGTGCTCAAAACTGTTGGTACAAAAAGCATTTATCAAAACTGTTGGTACAAAAAGCATTTATCAAAACTGTTGGTACAAAAAGCAGTGCTCAAAAACGTTGGTACAAAAGGCATTTATCAAAACTGTTGGTACAAAAAGCAGTGCTCAAAGCTTGAGGGACAAATGGAAGAGCTAAACGTTGGTGTTATAAAAGGCAGAGTGCTCAACATTGGTGATACAAAAGCATTGCTCAAAGCTTCAAGTACAAACGACAGTGCTCGAAACTGTTGGTACAACATCTAGTGCTCCGAATTAGGGATATACATGTCAGTGCTGGAAGCTGGCGGTACAAATGTTAGTGCTAAAAGCTGGTGGTAAGAATGTTAGTGCTATAAACTGGTGGTACAAGCGTCAGTACTGAAAGCTGGGGGTACAAATGTTACTGCTCAAACTGGTAGTATAGATGTCAGTGCTCGAAACTGGTGGTACAAAAGGCAATGCTCAAATCTAGTGGTACAAAAGGCCGTGCTCAAAGCTGGCGGTAAATGTCAGTGCTCGAAGCTGGTAGTACCAAATATAGTGCTAAAAACTGGTGGTACAAAATGTAGTGCTTAAAACTGATGGTTAAAATGTCAGTACTGAAAGCTGGCGGTTCACATGTTAGTGCCCCAAACTGGTGGTTCAAAAGGCATTGCTCAAAGCTGGTGATACAAAAGGCAGTGCTCAAACCTGGGGGTACCAATGTAAGTGCTCAAAGCTGGTGGTACACAATAAAGTCCTCAATAATGGTGGTGCAAAATTTAGTGCTGAAAGCTGGTGGTACAATACTTTTTCAGTGCCGAAAGGTTGTGGTACAAAAAGAAGTGCTAAAAACTGGTGGTACAAAAGGCAGTACTCAAACCTGGTGATACAAATGTCAGTGCTCACAGCAGGTGGTACAACATATAGTGCCCAAAACTGGTTGTACAACTTTTGGTGTTTTAAACTGGTGGTACAAAATGTAGTGCCCAAAGCTGGTGGTATAAAATGTCCATGTACAGGACTAGTGTTCTATAAATCAGTGCTCAAACTGGTGGTACAAATGTTAGTGCTAATGACTGTTGCTCAAACCTGCTGGTACAAAGGACAGAAGACATATATGGTGGTATGCCGATATATGACAAGATACCTTGTGTTTGCAAGCGTCCAGATGTACGCATTGTTTGCATGGGAGTTTCTTGTAATATATTTGAGTTTCTTCTATTGGATTGTTCAACGCTTTGTATATATTGTTCTCTAGCTTGATTGTGGTTAATGGGCACTCTAACGGGTCCGAGTGCAAGATTCGATGACGAACCGTTTTGTAGCGTCTGTCTTGTGGGCAGAGTAGCTGGTGGTGGTCGAACAACCACACGCGTTGTTTGCACGATCACATTATCGCGTAGTTCGTTAGGTAGGGAGCGGGAGGGTCCAACATGACTAGAGAAGGACCCCACACCTAACTTCACTGGATCTCCGTCCCAGCCATCAAACGCTCTTGTTCCGTCGCTCCTCGAAATTCCTAGTATAATTATTGATAAACAAAATATTCCATATTTCATAAACCGTATCCTGCTGGCAATTTATATCATCACTATTGACCTGAATATGTTCTACCATTTATTTTCATCATATTTGTAATTTAATTCTTTTAGAAAAACATCTCTGGATACGAGACACATGTTCTCAATTTGAAGAAAATATATGTATGGTATTACGATGTATTTGTTGCATTAACAGGGTCACGAAAGCAATGTTTTCGGGCAATAACAGTTCCTCTAAATAAACCATAAGTGTCTAACCAGTACTAGGCCATTGGCATAAGTACATAGTCCATACCTACATTGCAAGGATAGATTAGAAGCTTTGTCGCCCGTTTATACTAAAGTATACTTACCAGGCGGCAAATAAAGCTCGTTGGACGTAAATATAATCACAGTATCAACAGCCATAACATATGTACATGTTTATTGACACTAGAATATACACAAGAGCCGTCCCGCGAGAAAACCAACAATGTTGTCTCTGCGTAAAGTGTCGACCCTGATCCGCCTAAGCATGCAGCGTAGGCTAACCCGGACAGACACGTTTCGCCTCCTGTGAATTTTCTGTTTCAGGAGTCATAACTCTATCCATCGGAGACGGAATGTGTCGGCCCGGATCAGTCTGCGCGGATGGTCGATACATTAGACAGATGTCATAATGTTGGACGGCTCAATTATTATCCAAACAAAAACGACTTATACGGTTGAATATAACAGCGATACCAGTCAGAAATCACAGCGATACCAGTCAGAAATCACATTAAATGAACGATAAAGGTTTTAACATATATTACGAATTTTGACAATATAAGACGTATTGATATTAATCGAAAATGATTTCATCTGATGCTGTCGGAGCACGGATAATTACGTTAAAACACATATGTTGATAAAATATCCACTTTTCATTTATGTATTACGGAAGCACGTTTTCCGTTTACTTACCAGCACCTCCCCACACCGGAAGTCCCCCGTTATCTCTGCGAATCTGGTCGAAATTGGGAGGTCCATTAGGCGGAGTAAAACCCATTGGAGGGCCACCTATTGCTGGGAAATCACCCATAAACCCATCACGACCACCAAGCCCTGTTCCAAACCCAAACGGCCCGCCTCTTAGAGGCCCAGGAGGTCCCCTTGGTGGTCCCCTTTGAGGTCCAAATCCACCAAACCTTCGAAATCCTCCACGGAAACCTGAAGAGAATTAAGTCGAATGTGATTATGCGCAAACAATATAAAGGATAACTGGGCGGTGCTCAAGGAAAATCATCTTAAGCAACTATTTCACGTGTGATTCCGTCCCGCAAGAAGACCAACATTATTGCCCCTGCGTAATGTATCGACCCAGATCCGCGTCAACACTTTTCGTCCCACGGGGAAAGAGGTATAGAGCAATGATTTCTGAAACAGAAAATCCATTGGAGGCGAAATTGTCTATGCGGCATGCATATGCTGATCCTGGTCGATACTTTATGCAAAGTCCACAATGTTGGTTTTATCGCGGACGTCTTATATGTCTTTCGGTTTGTTTTCGTAGAACGCCGCTTAATAATTATTGTTGTTTCGGTTTATATGAGTAAACACATCGACGGCGAAGCAGGCGATTCTTTCTCGTAAATAGGTATTGAGTATGAATTTTGCTATACCATGTATCCAACAATTGTGCCCACAGAGGTTTTTATTGTGCAGTCACGATACTCCTGCGTTTTGATTGGATGAAAAGACAATATTGAAAGAAAAAACACTTCTAGATAAAACATTTAAATAATTAAATAAAATAGTACGTACTCGATAAAAGAACGAAAACAAGTAGTCTGATATGAGATCATTTCCGTGTTTATTGTCTATTTTTTTAAATGAGTTCAAATTAAACTGATATGTGTTCGGTTGACTAACCGGATATTACATATCCATATTTATAGAATGGTGACGTCATTGTTATATCGTATCGCAAATGATGAATAAATACATTAAAGGAAAACGACAGAAATGGTAGGAAAGGATAAGTGGACTCGTCTATTTTATGAAGGGCAACTCGATTCATGTGTATCATCATTATTCCATGGATTTAAAATGTTGGACATATTTTAAAGTTGAATATATGCTTAACCAGACGATGATTGTTAGGATATAGGTATTATGACTATAGGACACTTACATAACTTAAAATCAAAGCACTGTTAGTTATGTAAGCAAGGGGCTAACTGCAGATTACGGAGAATGATTTACCGATTACAAAAGTTAACAAGAGAAAGTTGATGCAAGGCATCAATGTCGCCGGAAAAGACTGCATTACTTTATTTTTTAACACTCATGCTTTCCCGACTTTCATTAGTCTTAACAAACACATAATGTTTTCATCAAGGACTAATTCCAGGATTTTTGAAATTCCATATATACAAATTTCAGGATTTTTTTGGGGCAGTATTTTGGATTTTTTGTATTTGTCAATAAAACCATAACCAATATTTTTTGGAATTTAAATCTACATGCACTAACAATCTGTTTAACCCTTTCCATGTCTGAAGCAACAAAGACAATTATTTACGTTTAAAACATTGAAAAAACAATCAAATTGCTGAAGACATGAATATCCTCCTTTTCAATAATAATTATAATAAGTATTTCACAGATGTTAAAATTTATCCTCATATGTTTAAAATGTAGATCACGCTTGAAATACCATATCAGCTAAATTGTTTATTTAAATCTACGATGCCAAATACACATTTAATATCACATATATTTAATCATATTAAGTGTGCAAAATTAGTTATCTATCTGTAATATTAGGTGTTTGTGCATTCTTTCGAATTGTTGACCTCGTGTCAAAATGGAATCGACATCGAAGAAAGTGAAACAAAATAAGGCAAAACGTTAGTTCATGTTTTATTCCACTGCTTTTCATTTGGGAAAGGGTTTATGTATATCATTCTTTCTCCTACGTTATGCTCTTGCACTCGTTTCGTGACTATAGGAAATCAATTTTTAGAGCGACATTTTAGGTCTGCATAACATGTCAAGTTTTCTAAGTTTACACTTTACTTCCGATGATTTCCCTTTATATTTGTCAATATGAAACTAGGTCACGAACTGCGGAAAAAAAACGTTTTGACGTTCACGATCGAAACAGGCATATATTTGAGACATATCTTTTTAAAATATTTATTGTTTTTGTTCATGTTACTAGTTTATGTTGATATCTATCTAAAATGAAATGTCATTTTGATCACTCTTTTTTCATATCAAATTGCGCATGCGAGAACATCGATGTAAAGGTCACAAAACCTACAACACAACCGGATCTATAGTTAGCTTAGAAACAGTTCCTATTTTATATAAACATGGATTATTTAACATTATTAAATGAATTCTACACAACGCAAGACATCTCTTTGAACATAAAAATAACATTCAGTAGGTTAAAACTGCAGTTCAAAGGAAAATTCGACGTGATTTTTATCTCGATATTGACACGTAACGGTGGAATGCAGCGAGCTTCTGCCCGGCGACTAATAAATGTTTACCCGAAATAGGTACCACCTACATGTATACTCTTATCATCTTTACTAAATGAGAACTATTAGTGATATATTCACAAATGGTCAAGTTTCAAGTGACACTATCTCTTTTTGTGTCCACACATTAAACTTATCCGGATCATACATTTCATCGTTTGTCTGCTGTTTTTTTCATATTCCACTTACCGATCACACCAATAGCCTGCGTAAATACATAAATATATAGTAAAAACAGAAAGTGTCAATTTATAAAACTCGCTATTTTAAACAGTGAGATTATCAGAATATAATTCACTGTTATTTCTCAATATTCAGTATGAGCTGTCTCACCCGAATCTGCATTGTTTGCAATGCATTATATTGCCCTTGGCAGCGAAAGAGTTACACACGAGCAATCAGAACTGCTGCAGTGTAATGTCTTCCTTTTGGAAAACTTTAAAAATGAATGAAAATAAAAAATCCATGCTTTAATTATTTTTGCCGAGCTATGAAAGTGTTAAGACAAATGCAATCGACGGAATATCTAAATAATGAAGTATAATCTGTGCGAGTGGTTTTGATTGTATATTAAGTCAAATACATGTGAATGGATATATATACAGTGTAGGAAAAATGGTGCAAGTAGTTTTGACAGTACGGCAAATACATTTGCATGAACATCTCTTAAATGTTATGGAAACGGTGCAAGTGATCTTCACTGTAAGACACATACATTTGCATGATATATCTTAATAGAAAAAAGCGTGCTTATAGCAAAATATACAGTTTATAAACTTTATATATAAACGCTGTCATTGAAACCAGGCCTTAACTTCGCTTGTTCGTACATAGATCTGCTGGCGGCTGTCTCGTACAGGTCGTCTCAGATTGACATTTGCGTCAGCCAATCAAATTATATCCTATAAACTCGTTAGGTATAAAACATAGGAGATAAACCACATAAATAACCGAAATAGAGAAGCAATGATTGTCGATTTTATAGCACCAAGCGTTTGTTATTTCGTGCAATTTAATTAAACAAGAAAACAAGCAACTGCCAAAGAATATTTAAGTGTAAAAAGTCAATTCCAGACGACCGTTTATGCGGTGTCGATATATCTTATATTCGTCCAGCGAAATATTTGTGTCTGATTTTGATGAGATTAATATATAAAATACTTTGAACCTACAGCAGAGGTTTCAATAACGTCGAAAAGTTTCTACACAAATGGAATCAACTCCAACGTGCCTGGTAATGGTTTGCTAACCCAACTGAGCTCTAATTACACGATCCTAGACTTACTGTCTATCTAAACAACCTACCTATAAAGCCGTTCCCACATATAGACGCACTTTGACGCATCTTAACTTGAAAACAGTATATGCTCCGAAAACAATCCCAGAACTCTCGTCTTTCTAGACTACCTTCCTATTAAGCCATCCCCATAAACATATTTATCAGCCGATACTTGAAAGTAGTAAGACAAAAGTATAAATTGATTCATTTGACCAATTTCGCCTTATAACACACTATTTTCAACTCAGGTCAATAATTGAACTTTAACTTATATAGATTTTCCACATGTTTCCCATCATGGTTTGAAAGTCTTCAGATGCAGGTCTGTCGTATGATGCAAAGGTGTGAATTAGGTTGGTTTCAGCCGGATTCAATGAGAGCTATTGAGCGGTATCAAACGTTCGACGCCCGGCCGCATACTTATCCTACCAACCGACCGGGCGCCAAACAAATGACTTCGCAATTCTAACAACAACGCTTATATTTTATTGAAAAATCAGGCTAAACTTAAATACCCTATATAACTAAAATATGTGCCAAGAATGTGTGTTCATGTATCTGGTTGGTCAGAAACCAATTCATTCTCGGCATTAATCAATCATACGTCTAAGTTGGAGTATGTAGTCCTTTTCTAAGAACACAGTGACCGTCTTTGGAGTTTTATAGCTTTGGGATCCAGTGTTTGCAAATAATTTAAATTCTTCAAATTTATATATAATAAGTGCAAGGTAAATCTGTATACTCAGAAACATTGAAAAGCTTGAAAAGTGTAAAGCAAGTATACATTCGCATGAATTGCTTGATAATAAAAAAGCGTGCTTTAAGCAAATGTGCTGTTTTTAACCTACTGTCAGAAGACGTTTCATTAACGACTGGTACACTTTCATGTTCAACAGAAGATGGCGCTACGCTGATTTCCCCTAAAATGGTTGAATTCCGTAATACATTATAAGTGTTATATTGATCACATATACTGATTATGATATTGATGATGATACTGATGATGATAATGATGATTTAAAAAGTATTTATGTGATGATAAAGATAATGATGACGATATTGATGATGATAAATATGATGATGCTGTTGACGATGTTGATGATGCTGCTGATGATGATGACGACGATGATGACGATGACGATGATGATAACAATAATGAGGATGATGATAATGACGATACAGATAAAGATAATAATGATGATGATAATGATGATGATAATGACGATAAAGATAAAGATAATAATGATGATGATAATGATGATAATAATGATAATCACGATAAAGATAAAGATAATAATGATGATGATAATGCTAATCATGATGATAATGATAATGACGATACAGATACAGATAATAATACTGATGATAATGATGAAGATAACGATGATGATAATGATGATAATAATGATGATGATGATAACAATAATGATGATAATTATAATGACGATAAAGATAAAGATAATAATGATGATGATGATGATACTGACGATAAAGATAAAGATACTAATGATGATGATAATGATGAAGATAATGATGATGATAATGATAATGATGATAATGATAATGACGATAGAGATAAAGATAATAATGATGATGATAATGATGATGATGATGATGATAATGACGATAAATATACTAATGATGATGATAATGATGATGATAACGATGATGATAATGATGATGATAATGATTATGAGATTATGATGATGATGAGGAGGGTATGACGTTTAATAGAGTATGTATATATGTACTGTTACACGTGTAAAGCAACGGTAGTTGAGTCACAATAGAGTATGTATATATGTACTGTTACACGTGTAAAGTAAAGGTAGTTGAGTCACAATAGAGTATGTATATATGTACTGTTACACGTGTAAAGCAACGGTAGTTGAGTCACAATAGAGTATGTATACATGTACTGTTACACGTGTAAAGCAACGGTAGTTGAGTCACAATAGAGTATGTATACATGTACTGTTACACGTGTAAA